>JAOVVB010045915.1:0-14912 GCA_028570985.1 Heterobranchus longifilis
TTTCATCCATCCACATGACGTTTACTCCACTTTCAAACGAGACCACGCCCACTGAGGAGACAGGAAGTGTGTACCGTCTCTTATCATTGGCGGAGCCTGTACTGCTGTATCTCTATAACTATTGAATATCTTTGTTGTCGTACCTCCTGCATCTTTTTGGTACATCGAGCTGTTTTTTAAAGCTGTATCTCCCAGGTGCTGAGTCAGGTCACCATGCCCGAGAACAGAGCAGAAACCAGCAGAGGTGTGGACATGATCATGTTGCTGATCCGCCCCCCCGACTGGTCGGAGTTGTTGATCTTACCAGGCAAAATAAACAGTCAGTCAGTGATCCAGACAGGAGAGTTTATAGTGGGGGTCTCTCAGGGGGAAATGACGCACTCACAGACATACATGTGAACTCAGTAATATATAGCATGAGACTTTACAGTGGGTCGACACAGCCAACTTTTTCCAGAGTTCGTTGACCCCGCTCAGGAGGATTTGATGATGTGTGTGTGAGCAGAGCGGGACAATGAATAGCCAGGCCCCATTGGGCCCAGATAAGGAACTGGGATAAGGGTGGGAGCGTCGACACGGAGCAAGCAGCTTGGGTTCACTCCAAGAGCCATAATTATCCAGGATGGGAAAGCCAGGGGGCCCCCACCCATCCCACTGATGAATCCAAGGACTCATTCATAAGATTCCCTGAAGAGACAACAGTGGCGGGGTCAGTCCCCACAAACATTCACACACAGTAGTGCAGTGGAACGGGTGCAAAGGAAGCATCACGTTATTGTGTCTGCTTGCGTTCAGTTCTACATGTTGTTGTCTGCTACTGAGCGAAACTTTTACGGCTGCCCCCCGAAAGTCAGAGTTTCGGAGACCCCTCAGTCGACTGAGATTCTTCAAGTCGAGAATTCCTTTTTTTTTTCGTCCGTCAGTGTGCAAGGGGCTACCTGCTTGAAGGTGTGTCTTCAGTGGCGTGGCCTTTCAGGTCTACGGGTGTGTATTTTGGCCGTGTTTGTATTTTTAAACATTAGTATTTTAAAAAGTATTGTCACAGAAACCACTGAGAGTACTGTACTGTCATTGCTCTGAGCAGAAAACACCACCGTCTGCTGTTATTTAGCAAAGGAATGGCAGAAAACACATTTAATTTCCTATAAATCCTTCACAATAAAATGCCCTGTTATAATGCTTTTATTGTGAAGCAACAAAATCAGGAAATGTAAGCATCACGTTATTGTGTCTGCCTGTGTTCAGTACAGCTAGACGATTAATCTGAAAAAAAATATAAATTACGATTTTGGCTTTCGATTATGAAAATAAGATAATCGACAAAAAACAATTATTGTTCCGCATTCCATTTTGCAATGATGCTCTTGTTTTGTCTTGTGTTATAAATCCAGCGCACCCCCTTTACAGCAGTGCATTTTCGAGTTACTGACTGGAATATGTTGAATATATTTAACAAATTGTTGAATATATGTTTAGTAGTTTTCAGTAGTGCAGCAGTGCACTACAACATATTTGATCGAATTTATTTTGGTCTCATTTTTATTTCTTATTTTTATATTATTTATTTAAATGTATATATTATTTGTTTATGTATATAATTATATGTATAATTATATATATATATATATAAGTTCAAGTTCCACTGTTAAAAGTTTTTTTTTTTTTTTTTTTAATTTCCAAAAATTTCCAAAATTTCCAAAGTCGCTAGTGACCAAACATAATGGTGATTTTGTTTTTTGCCATAAGCGAGCAGCCTCTCTTCAGTTTCACATTAAACAGGAGTTGTTTGAGGAATCCATTCCCTAAACAGTTTTTTCTTTACAACGTAAACAAGACAAGTCCATATTAAGACCAAATGATTTCAGATTTCATGGGGCACCATTTTTGAGACCCCACAACATGTTAATTAAGGATCTTCAGAGCTGCTTTGGACACGGCCACCCTAGTTTCCCCCTGTTTCCAGTATTTGTGCTAAGCTAAGCTAAGCTAAGCTAACCAGCTGCTGGCTGAAGCATCATATTTAGTGGACAGGCATGAGAGAGTGGTGTCAATCCTCTTATCTAACTCTAGACAAGAAAGCAAATAAGCGTGTTTCCTAAAATGTTGCACTATTTTCTTAAGAGAAGCGTGGCTCTCATGCGCCTCATCTACATGACCAGTTACACATGCATGAGCGTGTGTGTATAATGTTGACAGTAGGCGAACTACAGCCATAATGTAATCACTGTGTAAACATAAGAGAAAGCTTCTTGGTTTACAGTAAAACAATGATGTTTGCTGTTAGACTTTTATTGTGAGGAAGCTACAGACGACCACATCACAACCGCATGGCGGTCTGAACAAACTCACTGACCTTACCATCCTTAGAGCGCCGCCCTCTTAATGCCACTGCTAAAAATCCTGTCTTACTTCTGAATCACTGAGTGATACTCTCTCTCTCTTTGCCATTAAAAATCCTCACTTATTAAAACTCCTGAGCATGTATTCATCATTTTGGTTATAGCACAAGACGAAACGAGAGCATCGCAGTAAAATGGAATGCAGCACAATAATCGTTTTGTCTCGATTATGTTTCCCTAATCGTTTTAAGCTAAAATCAATAGCTCAGAATCACCCGGCTCTACTGCTGTGCCTGGAATAATGTCCTAAAAAAAATCAGTGTAAATCCACTCTGCAAAGCTGTCCGTTTCATTTATCGAATCTGTACAGACACGTGATGTCTGTGACCAACTTACAATTTTATGCATCTCTTTTTCTGAACAAACGCTGCAGCTGCTGGTGATAAGAGCTCTTGGGTGTAACGTGGAGCAGAGCAGGATGGACACGTATATCTTGAGGTCCTGGGGCTGGATTCACAAACATTTTCGCAAGATAAATCTGAGGAAGATTCGTAAGAAAAGAGTTAGGAGGTTCTTAAAACGTTTCTCAAGTGCAATTCTTGATTATTTGCTTACGATCTAGCTGATTTCTTAAGAATTTATTTATTTTCTTACTTATAAACTTCTCAGATGAGACAGGGCCTATGGCATGTAGCATATGTAGAAGGCTAAAAACAGTTTTAAAACAGATTTACTTAAATAAGTAACTTCCAAGTATAAGAAAAATAATGAAACATTAGTTATTGTCTTTGGGTAAAGGCCTATAAAAGTTAGCCTAACTGTCAAATCTGCAGCTTATTTTCAGGAGACATGAGACTTTCACCAGAAACAATAGTGACAAGCTAAAATTAACAATACATGTTAAACTAAGTGTTACAGTTGAAAAACCTAGTAAGACTGAAAATCCAAATTAATTGTCTAAAATGTGTTAGTTAGAGGCTTACCTTTTCAATGTAACAATTTTAGGACAGGTGTTGGATCTTAAAGTTACAAAGAAAATTGGGAAGAAATGTAAGAACTTTCAAGAATCTAATTTATTCTTACATTTTTTTCTTAGGAAGAAACGGAAGCAGAAAGTTAAGAGAAAAACATAAGAACGAGGGCTGCACAAGTAATTTGGTATGAAAAAAGCCTAAAAAAACGATTAATCGACTAAAGAAATCTTAGTCGACTAAGACCAAAACAATCGATTAGTCGACTAATCGACAGGCAGTCCTACTTTTGTGTTCAGTCCAATGTTCAGTTTGTTTACTAAAATGTCAGAAATAACTTCCTTTAATTTTTTCTTAATTCAACAAGCAATTTGTTGTATTTCAGCAGAATACTGAAAGCAGCAGAACTGATATGACATTTATTTATCACAAGTAATATCATTATCGCGATATTCAACAACGTTATCGCATATTTTCCTCTTATCGTGCAGCCCTAATAAGAAGTTTATTCATTAATATCAAATGTTCTTAACTTTTGTCTTAAGACTGAAGTTAAGAAGAAAGCAGTACTTAAGAAGTTTTTTTTTCTTGTGCGACAGAACGGGCCGTCTGCGAACCACGGCTCTTTTATTGAAGAAGTTTGGCTCCGTGTGGAGATAAAATCGCATCGTGTTTGCGTGTCTCTCGATCGGACTCCGTTGCGAGAGAAAACACAGCAGGGTGGAGAGAAAAGCATGCGCATGTGTGACTATAACAAACACAGACCGCCATCATCACAACAGATCGTATGTAAGTGAAGTGGATGTGGATCATAGATTAGAGTGGACAGACGGCCTGCTGTTGCTAAGCGGACTCTTTAAAACACACACTTGGGGTTTACAAGATGAAAGTGAGCCAAATTCCTCTGATAAACAGCGCTGACGCAAGCCCAAGTACTGCACATAAACTGTGCACAGAATGACACACCGTTAAAAACATAAACCTCTTTTTCTGCAAACTTATCAGACATTCTTTACTCCGAAAAAGACTATCCAAACCTCGACTATAAAAATGTGTTCTTAGAGAAGATCATAGCTATGTTTGCCGTAACAAAACCCACATGATGGGTCAACCTCAACCAGAGAGTTTGATAAAAAAAAGTACGCAAGAAGCTGCAAACTTTCCGACCACATCAGTATGTGAACAGAGGAAAAAGGTCATGATTTTCATCATGCATGGTCAGAGTCCTCCCTGTATAACCGCCATATCAAACTGCTTTCATGCTTCAGTAAAGTTCTCTCATATCTGAGTAGCATCACACGTAACATGACATGCAAGAGAGAGAGCAGCTACTTACTATCAAATACTTTTCTACAACCACACACAAACTTATTACACGGTTTCATTTTCTTACCACTGTAGATACTTTTGTTTTTAATCACAAGATTTTAAAGGGGAACTTCTATATTTTTCAACCTGGACCGTATTTCCCCCATGTTTTTGTTTTTGTACACCTGACATTAAAATGTGTATCTCGATATGATTTAACCTGATTACATTTACACCTGATATTAATGTGTCAGCCGATAACTCAAACAGCGGAGCGTCGCTCTCTCTCTCCCGTCTCCTGCTGCAGCAGCTGTCGGCCGTCAGGCTGCTTGTTACCAACAGAGACTTCCCATAATCATCTATTTATAGAAGATATGAATGTTATACGTTCTTGAAAACATGAGGTCTTCAGCTTTTCAGAATCTGTAAATCAACTGTAGGCTGCGTTGTCCAAACTACGTCTTAATACAAAGCATTTTAACAATAAAGTCATACAAATATAAATATAAGAGAAAGTTGTGATCAAAAGGTCCGTGATTATTTTCTTCTCAATCTATAAAGACGTGCAGGGTATCGCTAGAATTTTTAATTGCCTGGTGTAAATGGGGTATCTGTGATTTACCGTGTTTTCGCAACAGATGCGAATAAAATAATCTACTCGCTTAAGCTACTTTTTGCATGAGCGAATGAGCAAATTTGCCTGACCTGAACTTGCGTCTAATCGCGTCTTTACATTGACTTTATATGCGATTAATTTGCGCAAAGTAATTTATTTGCGTCTGCTGTGTACATGACATAATGGGGGTAAAAAATGTTGAAATTGGTCCGGTATTGTCCGTGGTGCAATGTAATCACATGGGGCAATAGCGACCGTCAAACTACGTCCATTAAAAGTGCTTGTTTTGCCACTGACAGACATCAGATTGTTATTGTAAGTGTCTGACACTTAGTTTTGTTCTGAAATGTCATGAGAGGTGATTTGTTGCCGGAAGACAACGGTGGAAACGTGAGTTGGAGAGACGAGTGCCGGGGGAGAGATTGCTGTGTTGGAGTAATATTTTCAATTGTGCATTTTCGAATTGTGCCAACAAAATCTCGTGCAACACTTCGTACAGCTTTCATAGACTAACGTTACCTTTGTTGGATAGCATGACGACGGCAACTTCTTCATCTTTCCATAATATCTGACACGCTTATAATAAAAAATCTGAGCCTGTCAGTGGTAAAAACAGAGGGAGAACACCTGGCTTACTGTAGATGTTACCACTTTATTACCACAACACCTGAACGTCTTATTTCAATATATATACATTTTAAATAAATAATATAACAATAAGAAATAAAAATGAGACCAAAATAAATTAGATCAGATATGTTGCAGTGCACTGTCACAACCTACTGAAAACTACTAAACATATATTAAACATTTTGGTGCTGGATTTCTAACACAACAAAACGAGAGCATCATTATGAAACAGAATGTGGCACAGTAATTGTTTTTTCTTAATTATCTTGTTTTCATGATCATCGGGAGCTTGGAATGTCTTTATTAGCGAGCGTTCACAAGCTGCCGTCTCTCCTGTTTAGATTCTTTGCATCTCCTGTGTTACTGTCGTGGTTTATTAATCCAGTGAAATAGCTTCTCCTGCTGGGTTGCACTTCTTCTCTCTTCTCACTCCCTTTCTCCCCTGCAGAGACCTCTGCACTCACCAGCTCCCTTTATCTTTTTCCCATACACACTCGGCCACACATTCCCAGCAGGACGGCTGTTTATTTAACCCTAAGCCTTTGATGGAGAGTGCTTATTGTCTCTGGTCCACGTACAGTCGGTGGGTGAATATTTCCCAGTTTAGGCCATTGTTTTCTTTCCACCGTGGCCCCAGTCTGAAAAAGTCCTACTAGCTGGTCTGGCCAAGTCATCAAGCGGGGCCTGGTACCGACTATACCTTTCTTCTGGCCTCTTGGTCTTTCGGGTTTCCTGCTGTGGAGTCATGCAGTTGGTCAGAGCACCTGGATGGTATTACTGCATGTTGTGCTTCTATAAATAGCAAACAGAGATGTTCCCATACTACTTTTTCCTTCCTGATACCAAGTACGGATCCGATACCAGTGCGTTCAAAAATATATATATTTATTACTATTTTTTCAACAGCTGTGTACTACTAACACGTTACTCAGATTACTTTTTTGTTGTAGCAAGTAACGTAATGCATTAGTTTTGCAATTCAAGTAACCTGTTATTTAGTTACATTTTCAAATAAGCAATCCGTTACTTTTAAAACGTTGCCGTATTTTCCTCTTCCTTTTGCTGCCACTAAAAAAAGAAATCCCCAACATTCGCCCTGTCTCTGTTTCCTTCCTTGGAGGCTAACTGTCAGCTCCCTGCCTGGATATCTCAGACAGGAAACTCTGTATCCTCTTTTAAATCTCTTCTTAAAACTCACTTTTATCATATGGCTTTTTCTTAATTGTTGGCAATTGTAATTTGTTTTTACTGTTTGTTCTTGGTTTTATTTACTCATATTATCTGTAAAGCACTTTGTAAGTTGTTTTCGGAAGGTGCTCTATAAATAAAGTTATTATTATTAACGTTATCTGCGTGCTAGTAGAAGCTCCGGTGGTGTCAGCGTGTAGCTCAGATAGCGAGATGACAGAGAGGACAGCCTTTATGTTGTGAAAGTAAGTAACTAAGTATTGACCGAGTTAACTCGCTGCTTGTTGAAACATGATGTACTGTAAGATACACAAGCTGTGTTTTATTGTTTTCATAGACACAGCTGCAGCTAATATGTGCAAGTCAGGTAGCCAAAGTTTCTATTTACTTTCATGTACTTCAAATAACTCAACTTTTTTCATTGCAGTTGAATTGCAAAAACAATATGTGTAGTATGAGCTGGTTAGTGTATACGTATGAGCCCCGGTGCCCTCTTGAATCATATGTTTACAGTCGAGCTGTAAAGGGGATATATCATCTGTCATTTTGTTATTAGCCTGCAGAGTTACAGGTTATTATGGGCTGTAGACGAGGCTGTAATGCCAGTAGAGTAAATACGCGCAAAAGTAGACGGTACAGACAGTAGGCTGCTCACCCTCTGTTTTAATTTTTGTAACGCAAAAGTACTCTAACGAGTTACTTTTCTCATTGAGTAATGCTGTAACGTAATGGATTACTTTTTAATGGCAGTAATCTTGTAATGTAACATGTTCATTTTAAAAGTAACGTTACCCAACACTTCTACTGACCCTGTATGGAGGTGATATGATCATTGTTGTATGACCTGGCTCAGGTTAAACGGTAAAACATGAACAAGTACATACAGAGAATAAATGCTATATAACATTCTTTAGTTATGACAGTCATAGCTGAAAAAAAACATAAATAAACTACTTTACAGTGCATAGACTCGCGTACTCACTGATACAGATACCTAGATTTTAGGTAGTATCAGAGACATTTCTGATACTGCTATCAGAATAACTCTAATATCAGGCATGATTTGGTCATAAATATCAATTTTTGTTGAATTAAAAAGCATGTTCATGCATCAATCACAGCGTTACATCGCTCAAAAATATATCTCCCATCACTCAGAACTACGTCTGGTTTCTCTCAACCACTTGCTAAGCCATAATGGAAAACTGCCTCCCAATGACCATCAGTATTTGACTGTTTGACACCTCTGCTTCCCATTTAAGGCAAGCCAAGATGTGCGCAATACATAATACACACATGCACGCACATGCACACTAATACACACTACTACTGGCACTCCATCACTACTGAAATAGCTTGATAGCTCCTGTTAAATGTCACATGGCACTCCAAAGAGTTTCAGCTTTGAATGTATTATTCTTGAGAAGACATAGTGTGAAATGGTTAATATAGATGTACGAACAGCACATGGAAATATCATTTTGTGGCTATTGTTGGTCAGTTGTCGTGCTGCATCCAAAAAGTGCATGTTGTTTTCTTCCCTCCGATGCAAATAGAGGGCCAGCTGCACAGGGGAGGGGGGTGGTATCGAGTGTTACTCCTCAGCAAGCTGCTGCTGCTGTGGTGTTGGAGCTTGGCGCCTGCTTTAATTACTGCATCATTAGTCCTCCCACTCTCAGCCTCACTTCTGGAGGAAATTAAGGCCCAGAACACTTCCAATGTTTCATTTTTTTTTCAAAATTCTTAACATCAGATTACTACAGTATTCTAAAACAGCGAGATCTACCTCGAGGCCAAAAACCTTCCTCAGCATTGAACATCTGTCTCCTTCTGTGTTTGCACCAACATGTGTAAAACAGGCTCCATGCAAGGCGTACGTAGCACAATACAAGTGTATACACATTAGTTTTCTTGAACATCCCCTATTTAGCATTATAAGCAGTGTGTAAACAAATCATAAATCATGATAGAACACACTGTAGTGTAGCTGTAAGCTACTGTTTCCCAAAGTTAGGGTCAGGACCCAAAATGGGTCGCCAATCAGCAGAGTAAAATGCATATCAATGCTATGATATATTAATTAATTTCCCTAATTAAAATAGAAGCACATTACACTCAGCAAATTGAATTATTACTGTGATGTACTTTTATAATGAAATAAATACATTTCATATACATTTTAAATTCATGGTTCATAAAATTCATGGTGTATTTTTGAAAGTTTGGGTCCCGTGGTGACACCACATTTTTCTTTTGGGTCTTGAGCTGAAAAAGTTTGGGAACCCCTGCTGTAAGCAGTAAGCACATATAGGGGCATTTTTCTTCTGGTGAATGACAAATCGTATAGTACAGTTGTTATCATATAAAATAACATATGTTTTGTATAATATGAAATATGAAGTATTTATTTGTTATTGATTGGGGTTCTTTTAATTTATTTTAAACAGACAGCTGTGCAAGTCCTCCTGCTGGGGACTGAGGTAGCATTTTGCCCACTGGCAACTTTTATAAACTATTTTCATTATAAAAATAAGGAACACTTCTGAATTACACTGTACGTGCACTGAACAAACACTTTCAAAAGGCAATAGGAATAGGCTATAAAACTGAAAAGCATCTCTTGTGCTATGAAATTGAAAATACAAAATAAATGGCATAATTAAAGTTTAATTTAGTTCCGCCGTGGCGTTTAAACATTCAAACCACCCAAACATTTATGTCCTGATTAGATTTTAAATATATTGTCACTCAGAGTTGAAATAGAACATTGTTTAATACAGTAATAGTGAGCACAATAAGCTAGAAAGCAGGGATAGTTACAGCTCTGTTGTTGACTGTGCTGATGTTGTGAACAGCTTGGTGGGAGTGTGACCACTCCCCACTGATTTCCCCTTTCTTTCTCAAATTGTCACGGGGGCTTTGCCAGTTTTCCAGCACATACTGTGTGTGCATGTGTGTGCGTGTGCATTTGAACAGAGTGTGTGTGTCGTGCGTATGTGTGGTCTCATTTGCTGCCTTATCATCCCTGGCCTTTGCAGAGGGTTATCATTTGGTCTTCCACTAGCGACAGTAAAGTTTCCACTGCGGACGGCTCGAACAATGCAGACCCTCCCTCGTCTCTCCACCACTTCTGCCTCTCCTCTGGCGGCTATATATAAACCTCAACCACAAGTATATCTTTGTCTAAGACATCCTATTATTTCTTTATGCTGTTGCCGGAAAAAAGGTCCCATGTTCCCTGGCCTGGGAAACTGTGTGACACTGAGGTACTTAGCCTCACCCAAATGTCCTCTTCCAGGAACAAAAACAGCGAGAAAGTTAGTTCAGGAGACAGTGAATCAAGTAGATTGGGTATTTTAATGATTAAGGTGTGTTTTGAAATGTCTAAATGATGCTATTCCTGGTGCTTTTTGGGACACATTCTAAATTGCAATGTGCTTTTGTTGTTTCTTGCAGTAGCAACACTTAGATCTACACCTCTGCTAGTGGTGCGTCTGTCAGTGTGTCTGTGCTTTCATTGATGAAAGAGCTAAAGATTTGTTGTTTGTAACATAAGCTGTTTTCACATATGAACTGCCAGTGTTCCCATGCAGTATGGAAAAGTATGGAAAAATATTTGTGTTTCCAGACTATTGCCCCCTATTCTCTTTTCTAAAATATAAAATCCAGAATTTCACATAAATTACACTCTTAACTCTTGTTTTCATTATGAATTTATTGTTTTGTTTTTTTCAGAATCATTTTTGTTTGTCATCCCCTGTGGCTGTCATGGTATTGCAATATATATAATATAATATAATATAGGGAAAATAATATGAGTATAGGTAGCAGTTAAATGCAAGTTTTCAAGGACTGGCTTGACAATCCCAAATATAAAGTCTGGTTAGAAGGATTCCAAATGGGAAAAGAAAACTAGATGTAAACTTTGTTTAAAATCCTTCAAAATCTCCAACATAAGGGAGGCGGCAATTCTAAACAATATGCAAGGACAAAAGCACTGTAGTCTTCTACATAATCTACCAAGAAGTCTGGAAATTTGAGTCTGGAAAAGTCTGGAATTTTGAAATGTGGAAATGTAGCAACCAGTGTCTGAAGAATCAGGTCGGGACATTGTCCGGGGGTTGCCCTTTCACACATGTAACACACAACGGGAGATTGTCTGTGTCAGACACGTTCTCACTTACTGGAAATACTCAGTTTGGTTTAGGAGAGGGGTGGCGTCTGGGTGTGCAGGAGGCACGACATGGTGTAAATTACACAGCGGTCATGTATCCATCTATCATGCCAGCCCCATGATAGAAACGTCATCTACACGCCCCCCTCGCTCGCTGTCAATTCTCACACTTGGGCTCAATTGGACACTACACGGACTTTGTACAAGGGAGCTGGCAGGGTGTAGGCTGTTTAATGTCAGGTCCAAATGATTCGGACATTTGCGTTCTCACATACAGCTCCTTATGTTGATGTCTATAATTTCAGGGCTGCAGTGCGTACTTGAAAGGCGCTACAGATTTGAACAGAAAGTTGGACAGTTAAGTAGTGATTTAAGTGGTCATTGAATTGACTGTGCAGATAAAAGGAAGACACTTGGCACACACACAGGCACACACAGGCACACACACACACACACACACACACACACACACACACACACACACACACACACACACACACACACACACACACACACTTGTCTGAACGGCTGCCCTGGCCATTTGCCAGCAGCCTGTCAGCGCTTCTGTAGACAAGTGTCCGTGCGTCCCTCCGGCTCCACGGTACAGGCGGCCCTGAGATGCCCGTCCACATACCAGCTGAACAGATGGCACCATCTCCACCTTGCCTGCTTCACAGGTTTTTATTACCCAATTTGGCCCGCGAGAGGCTAGTTAGAAAGGGAAGACAAATGCCCGGTGAAAAAGGAGCACATTTATCCACCTGCTAATGCTCATCATTTAGCGTTTATAGGTATTTGCTTTGTGTGGATGACAGATGGAAACCTTGTTAAATTGTGTAAGTGAAAGTTTTAAGTGTATGTTCTTGCACCAACCCTGCTTAGTGTGTCATTTGTGTTGTAGAAACATTCCAGCTTTACTATACCAATGGCAGAAATAAAATCATGTACTTGATGTCGAATAGACGTAAAGCTGTCAGACACAAAATAGAACAAGGGTTTACAAGGTTTGGCATCTGGTTTGTGCTCCTGTCTTGTGAAATGAATTGAAAACTATATCCTGGCTGCTTCCTCGTGTGGCACATCTTTGTTATCTTTTCATCTAGAGATACAGAGCTTCTAGGAACATTCATCTGCACAGGCAGTGTGCTGCTGACCTCTTATACGCCTGGCCTAATTATGTCTTGTTCTGTCTTCGTTAGTGACCTCATTTAGGACCCTATAGTGTCCTGAGGGAAGAAGCTCTTCCTCATACCCCTTTTCCACAGGTTCAGTTCCAGTTTGTGCATCTAATTTTGAACTGTTGGGAGCATTTAGACCAAAAAAATAAATTGGTTCAAAATAGGGCTGCACGATATGAGGAAAATGTGCGATAACATTGTTGAATATTGCAATAACGATATAACTTGTGATGGATCAACAGTCATAGCAGTTCTGCCTTTCTGCTGCTTTCAGTATTCTGCTAAAATACAACAAATTGCTTGTTGAATTAAAAAAAAAAAAGTATTGAACAAATTGAATATTGAACTAAACACAAAAGGCACCATTTTTAAAAAAAAGAAAAAAAGAATGATAGTTACATTTTAAAGAGCAGTTTTCTACAGATACTGTCTTTCAACTAACTCAAAAAATCCCTGAGTGTCTTTTGCGATATGTCGCAAAAAACTGCGACATATTGTAAAAGACACTCAGGGATTTTTTGACATATATTTATATATTATGCAGCCCTAATTTTGACCAAAAATAAATTCGTTCAAAACCTGAAAAGTTGGTTCCCAGCTGGAACCAAAAAAAGCAGGTTTTCCTTGACCTAAAGTGCGAATCAAAGTGGGAGTTTTACACATAATAGTCTTCTATATCTTCTTATCATTAATAGTTGGTTCATGCTATTTTTTTGTGATAAAAACAAATATCTGTAAAAACCGAACAAAAGATTGCAGGTAATCAGTGCGATCCACCATCTTGCTACTACTGCTTACTTTCATTGTGCATTGTTTCCTTGATTACAATAGTTACCAGTTCAAAACTGGTGGAAACGCTGGTTGTTTTGCTAGCTATAGCACCATGGCTCCAAGAATCCTGAACTGAACCGGATTTTCAAGAACCAGAGATAATTTGGTGGAAAAGGACTATCAGTGCTGGCCTGGGGGGGGGTCCTGTACATCATCCTGACTTCAACAGGGAGAACAGGCTTTTATCTGGATGGATCTTTTTCTGTCCTTATTCTTGTAGCGCCGGGTGTAAATATCCTTTAGGCAGGGTAGAGCGCCCCCTATTGTATGTTCAGCTGAAAGAACCACTCTTTGCAGGGCAATCGCAATATGGCCAACTGCAATTTTCAAATCGCAGGTGGTGCAATATTTGTTAAAGGCGATATATGTGTCAAAATACCATTTTTAAATTAAATATTGTGGTGCAGAGATGTCCCGGCCTACACATCATGTTCTACAGACTGAAGAAAAACAAAATCACACCTTGATCATTTTAATATATTTTTCAGTGAAAATGTACATATGTATATGTATAAAATGTACAATTTTCTAAAAGATGTATCTTTCTCTTTATCTTCTCTTCCCTTTTTTTTTTTTTTTGCCTCTCAGGACTCTGTAAAAAAAATAGAATAATGATGCTAAAATTAGAACACCTTCTTATATCACAAATCATATCGCAATTGCAATATCAGTCACAATAATCGCAATTAGATATTTTTTTCAAAATCGTTCAGCCCTACAAGCAGTGATGTTCCCCGTCAGGACGCTCTCGATGGTGCAGGAGTAGAAACTCCTCACTATTTCAGGAGATACCTGGAATTTCCTCAAGCGTCTGAAGAGAAACATTCTCTGCCTTTCTCACCACAGTCAGTATGCAGTATGCAGTATGCAGTATGCAGTATGCAGTATGCAGTATGCAGTATGCAGTCAGTATGCAGTATGCAGTATGCAGTATGCAGTATGCAGTCAGTATGTCAGTATGCAGTATGCAGTCAGTATGCAGTGCCCAGGCCCTCTGTGATGTCACCTCCAATGTACTTACTTGAAGCTTTCCACCCTCTCCATTGAAATTAATCTTCCCAAAGTCCATTATCAGTTCCTTTGTCTTTCAGAGAATTTGGATCCTCCAATTTCTTAAAACCTACTTCCAAGTTGCCCTTGAGCAATGACTATGTGTGTCATTTACTGTTCAAATATGCTGAAAAAGTGTGTGCTTATTTGACTGTCTCTGGATGAAGTGATGGTTAAGTGGAGTTAAAGCTACTGTGTGTTTGCATTCTCAGAATAAGTCTACATGTAGCACACTGGGTGTTGGTCTAAAGTGAGGCACTTTTCCTATCCTCACACATACGTTTGCACACATGGATTCAAACACAGTGAGATGTGAGATGTGAGAGGCAGAGGGAGCATCTTATCTGGTTGGCTGCTGGCAGTGGTGTGTGAAGGAGCACTTAGGAAGATAGGTGGCCGGGGATGCCGGTCTGGGTCTGACTTTTCCCTCAGTACATTTGGTAACACTGTGAAACCGGGAGAGATTATCTTGCTAGACAAAATGTGTAAGTATCATAAACTGAAGCTGGGAGCCGAAGGGACGACGTCTTTTTGTAGGCCAACCCGGAAGCTAGCATCGCCATGGGTTCCCTCGTCAAAAAGCCTGTGGGACTTTTGAATTGGGTTTTGGATCATTGCAGAAAATAA
>JAOVVB010045925.1:0-14912 GCA_028570985.1 Heterobranchus longifilis
ACACACACACACACACACACACACCCCCACACACACACACACACACACACACACACACACACACACACACACACACCCCCACACACACACACACGATCTGTACAGTTGTAATGATAATAAAGTATTTTCCCTGGAACTGTACAAATTGATTATTTTGTAACATATGAGGAACAGCTTGTTCTACCTCTGGGCATCAACATCATTTTTTGTAAAGCCAACATATTTTTGAAAAACAAATCTGTGAGTCAGTTTTAAAAGCTGATTAAGAAAATGTCTGTGGAAATGAAAACAGAGTGTTAAGATCTTGTGACAGATAAGTGTTTTTTATCTTAATCATGACTCAGTTACTGCATGCTAACCAGACATTTCTAAAGCCGCCAGCTCCCAGACTGGTATTGTTTTTCCTCCTCAGCAGCAATTTCACAAACTGTTTGGGGAAAACAAAGAAATGTATCTTGTACAGAACAAACATCGCAGGTTAGATTAGCTTAGTCATTTATAATCCTTTGAAGGTGAGATCAGCGCAGCAGAAATGTGACCGGATATTCAGCAGGAATTAAAGATAAAATATAAACACACAAACAGAACAGAAAATAATTAGTTAAAGGATGAAATAGTGCATGAGAGGACAAGTTGCTGTACTGATGATTACAAAAAAAGGACTCACTTTGAGCGTGGTTGGTTGGCACATGTACAGCCTATTTCTGTGTGCCGATGTATATTTTGTTGGGGTATTTTGGGAGATTAAAAACAATTTTTGAAAGATTAAAAACAATGTTTATATTGTTAGTTAATTATTATTTTTGAATGGTCAGTGGTCAGGCCTGGCTCGTAAAAGAGATCACTCGATCTCAAGCAATCTGCCTGGTAAAATAAAGGTTGAGAACCATGACGTTTCACCCCGTTTTTATAGCATCAAATAACTAATTAAAACCAAACTTATCAGAACAATGAATACTAGAACAAACATCAGCATGATAAAAACTACCTAAAATGACAGAAATCAACTTTGGGAAAAATGTATTTGACGTGTACTTTAAGTTTTTATTTTGGCCCATGTCCCATCCACTAACATGGAGGGGGCGGGGTTTATGACGTATATTGCAGCCAGCCACCAGTGGGCGATCGAGATGTTTTGGCTTCACATTTGGGAAGCTCTCAAGCCATCCATCTTTATATTCTTTATTATCGTTATTTAGGCAACAGGATTGTTCATTACTACTGTATAACAAATTATCATCAAATCATCATCTTTCAACACAACAGATACCACAAACAATACCAGATTATTGCATGTGCAGCCACAACACACACACACGGTATACATTATACAGCGTGTAAACACATGCTCATACAGCAGGCGCACACAATCCCTTTTTAGCCACTTTTCAGCCTCTCTACCTCTCACAGACTCTTATAGAGTATATACAGGCGCGCACACACACACACACACACACACTCGTCTTTCCTGCAATTACTAATACAGTAAGTGTCTTCTTCTCTATCGCTACAATGCACATGCACAGTCAGACACAAACACACGCGCACACACACACACACACATACCTCTAGTATCCTGTCTCCAGTCCGGAGGGTGCCATTATGTGCTGCCGGGCTGTCGGGGCTGATGTGCTTGATGAAGACTCCCCTCATCATCTCTCCAGTGCTCAGTCTCCGGCCCATGCCTCTGCCTCCCATTATGCTGATACCCAGGGACTGGCCTGGCCCTCGAGTCAGCCGCACACTGGAACACAAAGCAGCATACAAGGAACATCCACACATATTGTACTGTAGAGTTGAAAATCCTTCTTACAGTACGGGTACAGTGATGATGAATGCATGTTCCCTGTATGCCTGATGAGGACCTACTTGGTTTGAAACATTACTGCACAAATGCACAAGAAAGAGAATTAATCCAACGGGTGTGCTTTTTTTCTTATTTCTTTCAGTCTCTATCCGCTGCTTAGGGCTGTGGATACAGTTTCAAAGATTAAGTCAAAACAATGGAATATTATACCTGCCAGGGAGAGACACACAAAAGCTGGTCTTTGCATGCAGTGCGGATTATGTGATTTATCCAAGCAGGATGCCGTCATAAATGCGATAAATGTAGGTTGTGAAAGTAGTCGGTTTCTCGGGGCCTAAGAAATATGAGCGTGTTGAGTCTGCACTGTGCTGCTCTGCCCCTGCTGTGAACATAACCTGAGCACACTAGGATTTGGTTAAGCCTTCTCTGGCAGAGTGAGGATAAAGGGCATCATGGGCTGTGATTTGAAAAAAGGCAGAAAGCAGCAAATCTGAATAAAATCTAATGGCAAAAAAAGGACACTTTACTCACATTGCTGATTCACTAACCTTCTAGGCTGAGGAGAACGACGCTCCTCTTCTCCCTCCTCTTTACCGTCCACCTCCAGCTGTGGTACTTTCTTTTCATCTGCACCACTCTTACACTTTTTCTCCTCCACAGTCTCTCCATCTTTTCCTTCCTCCTTCATGTAAGGTCGAGATTTTGTAATCTGCCAACTGATGGCGAAAAAATGAACAGAAATAATATTATTATTAGATTATGTATATCATTGTCTATTCTCAAATGTGTATCATTTTCCTCAAGAATTTTATTTAGATCAAATATGCATTCAATTAATCAATAAGTGGATTTACAGAAAATCATTTCGCTAATTGATTAATCGCTTAAGTCAATTATCAAGCAAACATTCTTTCATTCCAGCCTCTCAGATGTGAGGATTTGCTGCTTTTCTCTGTTTTCTGTCATTGTAAATTGAATGTTTTCGGGTTTTTAAACTGTTGGTGGGAAAAAAAACAAGACATCACTTTGAGGAAAATTGTGACAAGCATTTTTACAATTGAAATTAAATAAATAATCTGTAGGTGAATCCTTAGTGAAAATAATTGTTAGTTGCAGCCCTCACTCTGTGGGTTGAATAGAGTTTCGACTACATCATACTAGCAGAATTGCTGCGGATAACAAGGTTTCTGTACTTTGTTATTTTTTCAAATCCTGACACACTGTGACACATGGCCAATAGCGATTTAAATTGGCAGGCCTTGAGAAGATACACTGCTTTAGGTGCAAATAGACCTGAAAATACACATTTTCTGCTGGCGAGGTCACAGTAAGGTAGTGTCTTTATGTGTGTTACACACGCGCACACACTCACACACTATATATATATATATATATATATATATATACATATATATGCGCATGCACGCGCACACACACACACACACACACACACACACACACAGAGTATCTCTGTATACACTGTATATGTGTGTGAGTGAGTGTGAAAGAAAGAGCTAGAGAAGGAGAGGATTTTTCATGAATATATTTAATGGTGGAGGGCTGTAATAAGCCCATGGAGGTGAGTGATAGTGGTGCTATCTGCGCAGCAGGAGCCTATAGCCAGTTAAGTTACAGAAGAGGGCAGAACAAATGGTTCCACCAGGGCTGAAAGAGAGAGCAGCCAGGAGGGGAGGGGGGTGGGGGGTGGGTGGGTAGGACCAAGGCAGGGAGGACAGGGAAAATGAGGTAAAGAGAAAAAGACCAGAGAGAGATGAGAGACAGATGTAGACACAAAGACTCAAGAGAGAAGTCTGGCAGAGAAAGAGACAAAGACGACGTATTGAAAGACAAGAGTGAAGAAAAGGCTGCAGAGAGAGATGGGAGTGAGGAAGGGAGGAGAAAGGCAGAGGCAAGAAGATGGAGCGAAAGCAGGGACAGACAGAAGCGAAACAATTCATTTTCGCTGACAGTCAGCACTGAGATCCATAAGCGAACAGCTAAATATAACTCAGAGATTCAACATTCAGAGAAGCTTTTTGCCTTTACCACAGACGAGAATGGAAAGGAGAAAATACGGACTGGAAGAAACTCCAACTGAGGTGGCATACTGAAACACATTGTTTCCTTCACAGATACGGTTAATTAAAGTGTCAGATAATAACTCAGATCATTAGTATGACTTAAGCTGCTGGGAAATGTGTGATGTGTTACAGTAATAAAACCCTAGCTGCTATAAAAATCGAAAGCCTAAGGTGAACACATGGATCCCACAATAGGCAGAATGTATAGAATGTATTTCATAGTGGGAATTTTCTGCAGCAAACATACCAACATGTAATAAAGCCGGAGCCTTGAAGTCTAATAAACCCCGAGACAGGTTTATCTTGCACTCTGGGGCCTGAGTAGGGATTAGGTGGCCATAAATAATAAGCTGAGACCTCTGGATCTTACATTACCTTGAGTCTGGGGCCGGGGTGATGGTAGGGACTACGGCTGGGCCTTTGAGCGGAGCTTTGGATGAAGCAGAGGCTCTGACTACTGCTGGATCTGGAGCTGCGGCTTTAAACTGGACTGTGGCAGAGGGTTTGAGGGTGGATGAAGCTGGAGTCGGAGCTGCGGCTCTGACCGGACCGGGGGATCTGGCCGGGGCCAAGGCAGGTTCTGGAGAAGGGGTCAGCGGGGTGGGTGAGGAGGAGGCGCAGTCTGCTGCGATGGATGCCAGAGGGGGTAAACACAGACGTGTACGGTACTCATCCACCTGATGGGCTGGGACATAGGTTATGCTGAGGGTAGGGGAATGTGGGAAAAGGAGTGTGGGGGCGGGGTGAAAACATTTGAAATATTAATATGACTTAAGTTTTCATATAAATCTGTTTTCACATTTGCAGTGTGTAGGATTTAGCAGGATCTATTGGCAGAAATGGAATATAATATTCCTAACTATGTTTTCATTAGTGTATTATCATCTGAAACTAAGAATCGTTGTGTTTTCGTTATCTTAGAATCAGCCCTTCATATCTACATAGGGAGCAGGTCCTCTTCCATGGAGTCGGCCATGTTGCACCACCACGTTTCTACAGTAGCCCAGAACAGACAAACTAAATAATAACTCAAGAGAGGGCCTTTTACGTTTTTAGTTTAGTTACCTGAAGGCCGCTGTAGGTTTTCTACCACAGACTGTATAGAAAGATGGACGATGTGTCTCTACTTCATCCCGCTGTACAAAAGTGAAGCCAAAATATCCCAGATACAGACATCTCCATGTTGTCATTTTGGAGCCAGAGTCTACGCAGTAGCAATCGGGCGGTATCGAAGTCCCGTCTGCCCAATCGCAAGTCAATCACAGCTGTCAATCACGACCTTTCACCCCGTTTTTATAGCATCAAATAACTAATTAAAACCAAACTTATCAGAAAAATGAACACTTCAAACACCAGCGTGATAAAAACTACCTAAAATGACAGAAACCATCTTTGGGAAAAATGTTTTTGATGTGTACTTTGAGATTTTAGTTTGTCTCAGGTCAACGATGGCAACAGCCTCCGAGTTATCAACCTCATTCATTCATTATCCGTAACCGCTTACCCTGTACAGGGTCCCGGGGGGGCTGGAGCCAATCCCAGCTGACACTGGGCGAGAGGCGGGTCAATCACAGGGCCGACACAGAGACAGACTAACATTCACGCTCACATTCACACCTACAGGTAATTTAGAGTTACCAATTAACCTAAAGTTTTGAAGCTTTGGATTGTGCAATAAGGCAGGCCTGCTCTGTTCTTTTGGTGAATGACTGTAAAGACCTACAAAGAATAATGTTCACATTTTCATGCAGGTGTTACCCAGGATGATTGTGATTGGTTTAAGCAAATACAAAAAGGCCAGGGAGTTTTTTTCCCTATCCAGGAGTGAAAGCACACTGAAGCGCGGACACAGCGCTGTGGAGAAAGGTCTGGCTACAAGAGACTACCCCTCTGCTAACATGGAGGTGGCAGCCAGCCACCAGGGGGCAATCGAGATGTTTTGGCTTCACTTCTGGGGAGCTGTCTTGTCGTCCATCTTTATATACAGTGTATGTTCTCTACACGCTTGCAAAGGGAGGGGTGAGCGGAGGGGAATTTCGTTGGTTGCAATCTGCAACCTCACTGCTAGATGCCACTAAATCCTTCACACTGCTCCTTTAACTTTCACCACCAAAAAAATGACTAATAGGATGACAAGGAACGAGACAAATGATATGGCACTGAGCGAATGGTTTCTATACAGGATGGATTATTACCTCTGCCAGTGAAGGAGGCGGGAATAATGAAATGTTATGGTTTAAAGGAATAGTCTGACATTTTGGGAGATTATTTTATTCACTTTCTTATCGAGAGTTAGATGAGAAGACTGATACCACTCTCTTGAGTGAGAGCGGTATCAATCTTCTCAATTAACTCTCGGCAGGTAAACAAATGAGCGCATTAAGTGTTGAAACTTCAATCCCTATCTGTTTGGTAGTTAATATCTAAAGAAAAAAAAAGACCTATCAATCAAGCGATTTGATTTTGGTGACAGTTTGGATTTCAGGTTTACATCATTAGACAGTTTTTAACCATAACAATTAGGCTATGCACCACCAAATATGAGAAGGGAAAGCTGGAAGCACCCGAAGCAATGTTTCCTAATGCAAAATAATTCTAATCATCATTACAGTCATGCTTTAATTTACTGAGGCTGCTGTCTTACATGTAATACGCTTTTAACTGCTCTACAATTACAGATGTGCCCCACTCCATCAACATTGCTTGTACTGCAGTGTGACTGGTAAAATGTGTGACTAAATGTATATTCTCATGTCACTAAAAGATGCATTTCTGATTCAAGACAGTTCTAAGAGTTTCTGAAACACATTTAGAATAAAAGAAAATCTATCGAAGCTATGGCGTAAATGATGTCATTTACTAAAGTGTCAAGGACATCATTAAAGCCCCACTTTCTCACTTCCATTCTTGTGTGACGCTACCAGTAGACATGCTGTTTGAATCTGCTGAAAGAGCCAATTTCTCTGTTCCACTCATGGTGGCAGATTGAATATGGAGGTCTTCCACGCTAAGCTGTTGTGACTGAGCCATGTGGACAGCCTGTCGTGTCTCAACAGAGGCAGTTTGATAGTGACAAGCCCTCACCCTTCTATGTCTGTCTTATTCCGAAGCTGCCAAAGCAACTCATCTGCCTCCACTCTCTGTTAGTTTGTCTGCAGTGCTGTCAGGAGGAGGCAGCGTGAGCGTGTGTGTGTGCGTGTGTGTGCGTGTGTGTGTGTGTGTGCGTGTGATAGAGAAAGACAGAATGCATGTGTGTGTTCCTCTGTGAGTGTATTGTAGTGTGCATCTATGAGAGGCTCTTTAAAACACTCTTTTATTCAGAAGCGCACTGTTCAAGGTGAGATGAGCGATGAATTATTCAGAGATATTTCCCATAGCAGGAAAAAGGTGTTTTTGGAGGTTAGACCATTGAAAGGCTGTGTATGTGTGTGTGTGCCTGTAAAAGCAAGAGAGAGAGGGAGAAAGAGACAAGAGAGGTTGAGAGAGAGTGAGTGGGTGTTTTGCAGGGCAGCACGGTGGCGGAGGTGGGGCACATCTCCAATCAGCCAAACAAGCGTTGTCAATGTGGAGCCATAACTGCTGATGTTAGAACAAGTAATAATTTACCCAATTTACCCTCAGGCAATCTTTAAAATTTCATCATCTAATCTAATTTGACACGACTGCAGCGCCTCAGTCAACTATGACTGCAGTGTCAAAAACAAGGTGGTAATGGAGATCCAAAGTGAGACGAGATCGTTTATACGTGATGATGCAGTGAAAGTCATGTTTGTGACTGCGGAGAGCACACATTTATATTTATGATGCACATATACTCACTCATTCGAGTCACACAGACTGTCAAGATCTGCATGGGTAGATCTAGAAAATGTGAGCAGTATTCAATTACTTTTTTTTTTCCAGTGGTAGATTGTTCTCTGCATTCCCAAAGGACCTTTTCTACATTCTCTCGAAACTAAAAACTCTGGCTTTCTCGTTTTTCAAGCAAAGACGTGTTTAAACTATGACATGAGGGAAAGTGCATATAAATGTAATATAAATAACTGTGCTAAATAACTGACTGGAATCTGTTTTAAATGTGTCCTACTTTAATGCTGGGCTCAGTGCAGGGCCTTGTTTTATGTTATAAGTTGTGGCCACGAAGCCCATTTTTAGGTCCCAAAGTTCTTAAGACTAATAGTGCGTTCCATTTACCTCCGAAGTCAGAGCTCGGAGTTAGGAATGGCTTCACACCCGTGTTAACGCCATTCCAGTAAACAAGTCAGAAAACCATTATTTAACTAGCTCTAGCCAGGTTAGCCATTGTTAGCAACACCAGTTAATAACACATTATGCAGTATTTGCACATACAAACACCATAGCAACATGTGATGTCCACAAATAAGACAGAAGTACTAATAAACAGTATATTACTACAGCTTTCACTATTGTTGATGCACAGAGCGAGCAGCCATATTGGATTGCGAGGTCGGGGTTGGTGAGGCTCGCCTGACTTTCCGAATCGGATTTCTGACTTCAGCTGTAAATGTGGGAACTTGGAAATTCCGACTTCCCAGTTCAAATGGAACGCACCATAAAATCTTGCTGAATTTATAACCATGTTATGTGCTACATTTTACATTAGAATCTACTAGGGCAGAGACAGACTCCTTAATCGACTTTTTTGATTTTTCAAGTCGAGCAGTCATTGTTTTGTAAGTCAATGTGCAGCTACTTCTGGGGACATTTCAGTCCCGGGAAGTAGCTGCAGGGTGAAACAACACTGTGTGTAAATAGTAAATCTGAACTTTTGTTTTACATTTTGAACAGCATATGATACGGCACCCGTCAGAAAATGTTTGAATAAATGTTTAAAATGTGCAAATATAATTAAATCCTCCGATCATCACGTCTGGTTAAAGTGCAAGGGTCGGGGTCAGCTAGCTAAACTTGTGATGAGATTTGCTAGTAGCAAGAGCTAATCAATGGTACATAATATTTTATGTTTTTCATTTCTAAAAGCCCAAAAGCAAGCAATAGAATAGATTAATTCACTATTCCAGAGATACCAAAGCCCCAGTCATGATGTTTTCTGCATGTAATCATGTAGAGTTAGAGTAATAAAATGCGTCCCATATAATAAAATGTGAGTATAGCATGTATAGCATACAGGTGTTTGCACTTATTGTGCCCAATTAGACTCTTCTGAGGACTGTGTGAGCATGTTCAGACTGTGCTTGATCTAAATCTCTCTGACCCTGCTATTGGTTTTATCACACCAATTAGGGTTGGAGAGTTAACACTTTTATCATTTGGCTTTGTGATCTCACGTAAATCCAAACCAGCCTCAGCAGATGTCTTATTAGCTAGAATAAGTGAAAACACCTGTCTGGGTGTGCAGGGTCTTTGAGCCATAGGCTTTTTTCTTTTTTTTTACAGACGGCATTTTGACATGGCAGGAAAAGCACAGGTGTAAACAATGACATTAACAATGGCTGACTTCAATTTATCTGCTTTGTTTTCATGGTCCTGATCACTGGCAAACTGTCATGACTTACTGTGACACTGCAATGAGCTATCGTTAATGTTATTACCATAGTAACACCTGTGCTTTTACTACTATGACAAGTCAAAATGACTGCTGTGTAAATGGCCTCGTAACAGCACTGCATGCAGTAAAAACTGCCCATAATAATTATGTTCACATGTTTTATTCCTTTTAATTTTTTAGCTAAGAACAAATAACAGAAATTCTGTCTTGCTACTGTCAAAATGAGCAAAATTGTACTGTTGGGACTATACTTGATGATGTCATGTGGCGCGTCAGAGCCATAGGTTGTTTTCTGCAACAATTAAGAAATGTGAAGCAGCACTTGAGCCATTGTAAAGAGGGTGACGCACACAGTGTTAAACAGCCAGCCACCCAATGTTTCCACATACAAACTGAGGATTATTGAGAACAGGTGACTCAGAGGGAGCTAAGTGATGTAGAGTGAGACAACTTTAAAGGGGACATATTATGCTTATTTTCAGGTTCATGTTTTTATTTTGGGCTAACTTTGAGCTTCTAACTTCTGGGTTGGCCTACAAAAATATGTCATCCCTGGGGCACTCTGTGGCACACCTTTGCAAAGGTAGTTCTCAAGCCATGGGTGGAGATACTCAGAGGAGGGGCGGTATATTCTAATAAGCTTGCATGTGACATCGGAAGGGGAGCAAAAAACTGTATGGCTTGTTAAATGTCATGTTTTCTGATCTAGGCAGCCCAAAAAAAACTGACTGAGTTGTCTTATTTCACAGCTTGTGGGTTGGTAGGCACGCCAGATCAGGGCTGTAGTACTTCAGTCCGGTCTCGAGACCACTTTTTTGAAGTCTTACACTTGTCTTGGTCTCGTGCCTTGTTGGACTGGCTGCTGATTCGGGATCAGTTGTACAGAACGTTGTGTAAATTCTAGGCATCGATTAGTTTGACGTTAGAAGGTAAATCAGTCTTGTTTATAAATCCATCCATCCTAACTCCTTAATTAACATTGGAAAGGCAGCATTGCCTGTTATGGTCTTGAACAGGATTGCTCGAATTGCTCTGGACTCTGTCTTGACTCGGACTCGACTGGACGGTCTTGATCTTAGACTCGATTAAGTTGGTCTTGACTACAACCCTGCTCCAGATACACAAATGTATGTGCACGAGCACTGAAAAAGTGAGTTTTTCCACATTGTATCCCCTTTAAAATAGCCGTAAGAGCTTTCACAGTTGTACGAGCTACACCGTGACGTAACAGTCAGCAGCACTTGTTCTTTTTTCAGCCCAGAACAAAACCCTCATATTGTTACATATTGTAATGCTGGTGGACAGTGACTGGCTCCTCACCTCATCTCTGGCCCTATGACAGAGTGTCTGCGGAGTGTGGCTCTGGCCCTGGCGTTGGTCAGATTGGAGGTAGGTTCTCCGTTGATGGCCAAGATGGCATCCCCCACCCCCAGCCTGCCATCCTGGCCAACAGAGCCCCCCTGGACCACACTGCGCACCAGCATGCCTGAGCCGTCCTTGATAGCACTCACCGACATCCCTGCCAACATGCACACACGTACACAAACACAAACACACACACACACACACACACACACACACACACACACACACACACACACACACACACAGGTGAGTAGAGGGCTGGCTTAGGCTGCTTTGAACGCATGCCAAACAGACAGACAGTCGCCCAAACAAACACCTGACAGTGGCATAATCAGCATAATCAAGACAGACACTAGGCAGATTAGCACACAAACATGGCTACACATGCTTGACATTTACACAGCATCATCCTTCACAGTCACACTCGCATAAGGTGCACAAACACAATCACACACACCCACATAGGGCAAAGAGCACAGGTGACTCGAGGGGTAACACATGCCAGTCGCACAAACACCTGACTTTGGCATTATCAAATCGGACGCTAGGCGGATTACACAAACACTTAATTAATGCAAACAGGCAGAAGCAGGTAAATCAGGCATCACACACACACACACATACGCGCACACCTCATGCACACACACATACACACACATATACACATTGCAGACAGGGAAGGTGACAACAAATTAGGATGTCTAGCCTGTGCTGCCTACATACTACACTGCTATCTAATGGAGGACTATGCACATCCACAACACTATGGTCGTACAGAATTTGAAGTTGGTCAAAGAAATGACTTTGTGCTTATTTTTGATCAAATAAATAGTTTATTGCTTTTTGGTATTACATTCAAATTACAATACAATCATAGTGCCTGGAATACAATTGAGTGGAGAGACAGCTACTGACGCTGACAAGACAAACAGAAGTCACACATTTCAAAGACATGAGAGGAAGTCTGAAGGTATAATGATGAATGTCTGAAAACCGGAGGGTGTTAAGTTACTATAACACAGCATCAAAATACATTTTTCTATAACAAACTGCTGCAAAACCTTTTAATAATAATTCCCACATGAAAATCTATTTGTTTTGATGTCAACAAAACTTCTTTATAGTACCAGAAACTTAGAGTAAGTGCAATAGGTTCACAGCATTCAAAACAAAGACTTCTAACCAGGCTGCATATATTCATGTTTGTAGACGAGCAAGGCAAGAAAAAAAAAAGACCTCATTTTAGTCCATTAAACCTTCTCCTTTAACGACCTGCTCTAATAGCCATACAGTCCTTGTAGTACAAACCAACCATACACTGTACGTGCTGTACATGTTAGCATGTCTCATCTCCAAAATTGGGCATAAAGTCATAGTTGTACAATGGATAGAATTGTACATGGCACCCAATAATAGGAAGAATACCCAAGCTGAAGCTTTTGCTTCAAATTCAAATACACTTAAATTAACAAAAAAAAACACTGAACATCTGTAAACCCTCCACATTTGGATTTCCAAAAAAACCATGCTTCATTAAATATCTCAGCGAGAACAGCTACAATATTTTAAACAGATGAAAACCAAAGAATGCAGTGACACACAGACTGTAGGTTATGACCTTGATTTTCTCTACCTATGAACATTTACATAATTTTAAACTTCCACACACACACAAGTAGTGTGGTGCCTTATTAGAGCATGTTTCCAGAATACAAATGAGTTTGTTTGCTTTGCACAGTGCCTTTATGAAAGTGCAGGAGCGCCTTGTTTCCTCCCTGCCATGTTTGAATAACCAATGTACTCAGTGGAGTATAAAAACAAATATACTTCGATCAGCATTCAAATTAATATATAATCATTGGTTTTAATATTACTTCTTGATATTATTTCAGAACACTTTGACCATTCATGCATCCCCATACTAGCCTCACGGACACGGACGCACACGCACACGCACACGCACACGCACACGCACACACACACACACTAATCATCTCCTCTCTCAGGTATGAGGAGTACATCACTTCACCACTCCTCTTCAGGGCAGTCGTCATCACCACCGCCTATTAGCGTCATTATTGCCATGCCAGCGACGTACACACACCAAGACACCATCACCATGAGAAAGACGGAGAACATACCAAGGCTACGGTTGCCCCGGACAACAGTGATTGTCCTCTCAAAGCTCGTGCGGGGGGGCAGAGGCGGCGCTTGCTGCCTGTCGTCGTCCTCCATCATGCCAAAACGATGCCGCAGCCGGTTTTCCTACGAGAGAGACGACAGAGGGCATGAGCGACTACTGGATGGATTGTCGTGACATTTTCTGCAGACAGTCATGGTCCCCAGAGGATACATTCTAATGACCATGGTGATCCTCTGACATTCCCTCTAGCTCGACAGCCTCAGCTGTACTTTGTGTTTCTTGCGAATTAGCACATGTAAGATGGCAGACATGGTAAACATTGTACCTGTGGTGGCCTTGTTCAGACCTGGCATTAACATACGTCTTGGGTGATCAGAGCTTTCCATAAGCGCCAGCTGCCAGCCAAACAGCTGACTACTCATTTAACTCCAGCTGGCTACTTTATTATACACATTTTAATTTAATGAATGAACAAATTAATGATTTATCTGTATTTTTTATTTGTAATTAATTAATGATTCAGTAGATTCACATGGTTTGAGTCAAGGGATTCACATGTTTTGTTATTTTTTAGTTATTTTTGGCATAGGTTTATTACAGTGTTTCCCCTACCATTATATTAGGGGGACGCCCCCCGCCCCCCCTTGAAGGTCAAGTTAATTTTATTTCATTTTATTTTCTATATAGCGCCAGATCACAACAGTAGTCATTTAAGGATACCTTTCCTATAGAACAGGTCTATACCTTGTCCTTTTATTAAACAAACTAAATAGCCTTATGGTATATATCTAATTTACACGACGGCATGTCATTTCTGTCTCTACATGGTCCCCGATGCGCGCACACACACAGACACCTGCACGCACACACAGGTGAGCACACTCCCACCAGCGGACTGGGAATTTGAACATTTATCTGTTGGTGGCTGGTAGATGTTCACATTTTAAAAAGTTAATTTCCCACCCTGGGAATAGGTGTGGTTTACAATATTAATATCTATTTACAGACTGTGTGGGCTAAAAGGCACAAGAAGCCTAATTCTCTTTTGCAATAATTCACTACATGTTTACAATCGGGTCGGCAAACTTTTTATAATATGCAATGATTAATATATTAAGATCAGTGTGTATGATGGAATAGAGGCATTAGAATGTGCCACAGGTCACCAAATTTGGGCTTTTACAGACAAAATGCCCCCAGGGCCCCCTAGCTGGCTACTTTTTCCCACTGGCTGGCTACTCCATGTCCTGTGGAAAGCCCTGGGTGCTGTCTGATCACAAGTGGACAGCTCTGAGGACAGGTGTGAATGCAAGGGCGTAGAACTGGGTAGGGACGGGACATGTCCCTACCAATATCCAACCACTACTGAATTGTCCCTAGCAATAATTGTGATCAAAACATTAAAACATAACCACTGTTGTCCGTCAGTGGATGAGAAATAGTTTCTATTGGTATTTGTTTACTTTGTTCCCACATCCTTTACATGCACTGAACTGAAACGGCTCGCCCCGTGTCGTCAGAGGAGAGAGCGCGAGGCGAGAGCACAAGACAATCCGGCCTGTCTGTTGCAGGTGCTTTGCCTTCTGTGAAGTTAACATTGTGTGGACAATGAGACACACAATGGCTGATCACAAGTGGTTTCCTGTAATTTTGGTTTTCCACCTCGGATGAAGAGCAGTTTACCTGAATAGCAGTTTACCTGAATTTACGAATATGTAGGTTTTCTGTGTGTGTGTGCTATGTGATTATTTGCATATCGAGCGGGAAAGTGAGTTCCAATAACTCAAGATGCATGTGGAGACGCATTCTAATGGCAGGTGTGAACTGACGCACTTAGACCTGTCCATTTGTGATCGGATCACCCAAGACCAAGCCAAACCTCCAGGTCTGAGAACTGAAGCCAACACAGAAGTGCCAAAAACTGCAGTTCATCGAGTGGCCACTTGAGGCTGGCTCCAAAACAGAGCAACTCTCCATAGGGCACCA
>JAOVVB010045941.1:0-14912 GCA_028570985.1 Heterobranchus longifilis
AAGTACATCCTCTGTTGGGCTTTTTTGGTGAGGGAGCTGATGTTCAGCTCCCACTTGAGGTCCTGGCTGATGACAGTTTTTCTCATGCAGTACAAATGTGTTATTCCTGCCTGTTCTAAAATGGTGTATTTGAATCTTTCTGCATACTGGGGTCCATAAACAGTCTTGAATTACATAAATTGGGTATCACTGGAAAGACATAATAGAACATCGGCATGGTCATCATATACATCTTTCATAATGTTGTAATCACTTATACATTCTAAACCTTCACAATTTAATAGGTGCCTAACCAAAACACAATGTTTATTACACATTTATGAAAATTTTCACACAGTGCTGAGCTGCATCTCAAATGAATCTTCTATGTGGCATCTACTGTTGATCTGCTATCTCCTCTTAAAGATCAGCTGCCACCCCTAAAAAAGATCGAAATGTGTCTATGTGGGTATCAGAGGGTTAAAGACGTGGTATTGAAAATGAATCGATACTTTTGACAACCTTACTGCACTTAACTGTGTACAGTGCTTTTAACCTGAGAGCTCATCAACGCATTTTACAATGCCTCTCATTTACCGCACGCACGCAGTGTTGCTCAGGAACACTTTAAAATTCAGATTAATCTGAATGGTTCTCAGACATGTGCCGTCATGACCCAACAGTCTGCAGATTTTCAGTCCAACCAAACAGCAGGTTTCACTGATTAGTTCCTCTCTGCCCCTCTCCGGCTGAAGGTGTAATTGGCAAAATACACAATAAGTACACTCATGGGCCTTTGTGGCACATGGCTGGCACCCACTGATGCAGACAGTGTTAATCACTGGAGTTTACTCCACATTGTGATTAAAATCATGAAGATGATGTTAAAAGCAGATGGGGTACAGCCTCTAGCTGAGCACAGCTGAAGTTATTTAGCTGGTAAGGTGTTTTTTAACTGTTTACTAGCCGGTTATTGTGTTTATATGTACATCCTCTTTTATCTGGAAAATTTGATTGGCTGGATCTTTTAGATTCACTACCTTTGTGTTTAGTTGACTTAAATTACTTTAGTAAAGAATGAGAGTAAGCTTGCCAACAATGTGGTCTTCATTGAATGAACGTCGTATGAACAGATGAATTAAATATTTGCTTTCTCTCTCTCTCTCTCTCTCCCTCTCAGATATTTGAGTGGTGGTATTTCAGGAAATATGGGACCTCCTTCATAGAGCAGGTGTCTGTGAGCCACCTGCGCCCCCTGCTGGGCGGAGTGGACAGCAGCTCCCCCAGCAACTCCAACACCAGTAATGGAGAGGCAGACTCCAATCGACAAAGTGTGTCCGGTAAGAGCTGATAGATACATGAGAGCACCTCATAGTGCTGTATGCAGCATCAGTACAAAGGCAGGGTATTAACTACAGCTGTGGTTTGTTGTTTGACATCATAGTGAACATTTCCCATGACTCACACCAGGGTACATTTTTAATAAAGACATGTTGTATACATGTATGTATGTACAACAGTTTGCCTCACATTCTACCAGCAAGTCAGGGACCAGGGGCCGGACTCACAAACATTTTCTTCAGGTAAAACTCAGGAAGATTCATAAGAAAAGAGTTAAGGTACTTAAGAAGTTTCTCAAGTGCAATTCTTGATTATTTTTTCTAAGATCTAGCTGATTTCTTAAGATGATTTACTTAAATAAGTAACTTCAAATACAGGAGAAGAATTAAACATTAGGTATATGCTTATTAAATGTTAGCTTAACTGTCAAATGTGCAGCTTATTTTCATGAGACTTACACCAAAAGCAATAGTGACGAGCTCACATTAATCATAAATGTTAAAGTAAGTGTTAGCTAGACCTAGTAAGACTGAAAATTCAAATTAATTGTCTAAAATGTGTTTAAATGAACCAATTTAGAGGCTTACCTTTTCATTGTAACAATTTTAAGACGTGTAAATTAGGAAGACATTTAAGAACTTTGCTTTCAAGAATCTAATTTATTCTTTTTTTTTTTTCTTAGGAAAAAACATAAGAAGAAAGTTAAGAAAAAACATAAGAACTATATTTGTGAATATAAAATCTTCTTAACTGAAGTTAAAGCAGCAGTTAAATAAGTTTTTTTTTCTTAAGAAGATTTTGTGAATCCTGCCCAAGGTGATTACAAAGTACAGCCTCTATGATATCAAAAAAACATGTGTAGGGAGTTTTATACCATGAAAAATGAGACAAACACAAGAACAGGATGAACAGAAAAATGGATGCCTGAAATGTTATGGTGGTCATCATCATTCTGATCTATTTATCTAACTGCTACAAAGGGCTGGCTCGGAGTCCCTGCTCACTTTATATTCTCCACTCCAGATCTCGTTCCTTTGCAGGTCACCGTTGCATTAGTACAGAGCCCCTCACTTTGGTTCTGCTGTGTTAACTTCAAAAAGGAGAACTAAACAGCCAAAATGTTATAAAATGTCAAAGCAATTTTTCAGCTGTACTGCAACAAACCCCACTGGCCTGCAGACCTGGAAGAAGGCAATGAAAGCATTGATTTTAATGTGTTTTGGGGAGATGCATTCACACTTGTTTTTACTTCTATTGTTTTTTATAGAATTCCTATCAAAACATTTTTGCTGCCACATATATAAACAGCTATTAACACTAAAATGCAATGCCTGTCACTTTTTGGAGTTGATGCATTGACGAGAGACGGCCTCCCTGGGCTCATAGAGGTTTTATTTGAGATACTCCATGCAGATGAGTTTTGTTTGAATGTGTTGCTTCCAGCTGTGAATCAGAAAATATTATCCGACTACTATAATTGGAGAGCGGTCTGTGTGTGTCATCTGATCTACTTCACACTTGGCGGGTGTATTGCTGTGGACCCAAGGAGCTTTCCTGTCGAATTTGGTGCATTTTAGACATGTGACACGTTCAATATGAATTGGCATAAACAGCAGACAGTCTGTCAGTGGAGCAGTGGGGCTTCACTGCAGCAGGGGCGGGGCTTCAGACTTCCTGAACTTTTAGCCACTGAGTCTGAGACGGCAGCGGAAAAGACTGGGAGTATACACTAGCCGACTGGCTTCAGCAGGTTTTTTATGACTGCTGAAAAACTGGGGATCACACACTTAACGACTGTGCTAGATAAGGGACCACACACTACACGACTTGTCACTCCAACTGAAGCCAACTGGAAAAAAGCACGGACAGTCACACACCACTCGGTCTCTATAGTCCTGGACTAACCTCACCAAATCAACCCCCCCACTCAAAGCACTGACGGACAGAAACACACCACACACTATGCACTTTAATATTGCCCCTTTTTGCACATGTACATTGCACTTGTATATTTTTGTGTGTATATACAGGTGTTCATTTTAATTAGAAAGGTGTAGCCTATGATAGCTATACTTAGACATGGCTGGACTGGCCATATACTGTATATATATTTTAACTGTTTATTTATTTGTGTTGCTGCTGCGACAATGACATTTCCCTCCAGGGATTAAACACATCCACCATGCTCACCAACAGCATCACTATCTCCGTATCCCTGTTGCTATCAAACAGCACCCGCCCCCCCGCTGCTATCCATATGCACACTGTTGCGGTATTTTGCCCTGTAAATCCAGACTTAATCCTGAAAGCTGACTGGCTGTTAGTTTAGGAAGCGCTTGATTTGATATGCAGCAGAGTTTTCTATAAGCAGAGGACACATTTTAAACATCAATAATCGCAGACAATCACGTTCATTTAATTTTGGGAAGCCAAAATCGTGATCACGATTAAAATAAGATTAATTGTGCAGCCTTAATACCTAGGTAAGTAACATAGCTTAGTTTTGTTTGGATAAACAAAATGCTAAACCAATTCTATGACAAATGTGATTACCTAATTAATGATAATTCATTATTTTTAGTATATCCTGATGCGTTTTCCACCAATTAAAACCAAAAGAATATAAAGACAAGTAAAATCAAGTCAAGAAACATGGCATAGCAAAACAGGATCAGCTTTCTGTTCTGATATGAGTGTGTTTTAAGAGATTTGGTGTTTTTTTTAAAAAAGCAGTGAGGGCCATGCTCCCAAATCTTTCAAGTCTGTCCAGTAACATCCTCCACAGTCACTCACGGTGAGCTCTGCTTAGTGACTTCTTGGTTTCCGTTCTACATCAGTGATGCTTTGATCGTGGAATAATCCGTTATGTGTGTATTTTCTGGAAATTCAAAAGAGGAAAGTTCTTAGTGCTGAATAATTCCTTTGCAGATAATACAGAAAAACATTTATCCTACATGATGCAGCATACATTAACTGGCTCAATCAGCTTTTTAAAAAAAAAGCAATTTATGTAAGAAAGAATCATATTCAAAGTTGCAATGAAAGTAAAAGTTCAAATGGTATTCATGTATAACCTCGTCTGATCAGTATAATCTCTGCAAGTTCCCTCCGAAGGCTCCTGTTGTTGAAGTGTTTGTGGAGGCGTAACGCAGCCTGCTTTTGTTTTCAGCCAAACAACTTTGAATTAAATAGGATTATGTGTGCTGTATTAAATCAACAAGCGGTGACTGAGAGAAGAAAGGCAGTCTAATTATTTTGACTGTACTAATCCTCAGTTTTCTGGCTAATAATCTACTCTCCTGTGTAAATCCCTCCATTGAAATCAGAGTTGCAGGGTGTAGCATATTATTTTTCTTTGTCACATCAGAAGACAGTGAAGTCACTTGATTGATTAGTTATAGGTCTGCACTTGAAATGAAAGAATGTAGTACAGCAAAAAAGGGTCTGAATTCTTCATTTTTTGTTGGTGGGCGTTAGTATTTCTCCTGAAAGTGTTTTTCGTGGCCTTGCTGCTCTTTATAGAGTAAACAAATGTACATCCTTGGTATGATTTAGGCATGACAGTGGTTAGATTTAAAGATGGTGGCTTGTGTAGAAATAATAAGTTGATTAGTTGCTCATTTAAAGTCATTTATCAAGGCAAAAATACCAAACATTTGCTGGCTCCAGCCTCTCAAATTTGAGGATTTGCTGCATTTCTCTGTTTTATATAATTGTAAATGGAATATTTGTGAGATTTTTGACTGTTGGTCGGACAAAACAAACAATATCAATACGTCACCAAGGGCTCTTCATGGGCATCTTTTACTATTTTGCAGCATTTTATAGATGAACCAATTTAAAAAATATGAAAATTATCATTATTTGCAGCCCCAATTTTGGAAGCCATCGGCTGTCGGTCTGACTATGATTTAGCCTCTGAGGGCAACAGCTAATACTGTAGCCAGCAGATATCCAGGCCAAGACTTCCTCTTCCGTGCGCAGTCTGTTTGTAACTTAAGACCTGAGAATGGAGTTGGAGTTGAGAGACAATGTATATGACCGGATTGTTTCACAATCTCTAGAAACAGATATCTGCATATGAATGCAGATAAATAAATAAAAGAGCGAATAAAAAGCTAAAATCATAGTCAGACGATCGCCGATGGGTTCCAAGATTGCATTTTAGCCAATGTGTCCCGCCTCTTTTGCTCTCCACATGGACTGTTTACCTGCATGCAATCAAAAGTGATTGGTCAGACTACTAACAGAAACCCTAATGCTTCCAATAACAAAAGCTTGCCCTGTTGCCTAGAGATTCTGCATTCATATGCAAATATATTGATATAATATAAATATAATTGCAGGCCTAATAGTTACCTTTAATGAAGTTGTGAGAGACCAATTTAAAAAACTGATCAAAATCGATGTAGCAGAGGATATTCTGACCATTACTTACAAGTATGGGTCAAGCTCCAAAAATGCTGGATCCTACAATTCCCATAATGCATCTGGATTGCCTCACATCCTTCCTTCCCAGTAACATTCACATCTTTAAAACTTTACACCACTAGTATGTAACACAAGTTTTCTGTTCTAAATATTGGTAACCCAGATTACATCATCAGGGGTTATCTCAGCCACAGAACACTTCATACAACATGTTTGCAGACGGAGTAGTCAGCGATGGGACAATAAGTTGATTGTGGTGAATTTCCATTATGGGGATAATCGTGAATATCCTCACGAATTGACTGCAGTTTACAACAGTATCTGTGATGCAATACAAATATTTGTTTCTGAAAAAGTTGTAATGTTTCGAGTAAAAGCTCGTAATGTTTCCAGAAAAAAAAGTTATAATGTGTCAAGTAAAAAGTCATCATATCCAAGAAAAAAAGTCATAATGTTTCCAGAAAAAAAGTCATCATGTTTCGAGAACAAAGTTGCAGTGTTTCGAGAAAAAAGTCGGTAGTGTTTCGAGAAGTCCAAAAGTATATTTGGTATCAGCATTTCAAAAACCCCATATTGTTAAATCCTGTATTCTACACTCATCTGTTCTGTGCTGCTACCCAAAACATGGCTGTTTTCTGACAGCAGTCAGAGTTTGTGTAGAAGCATGTTTTGGTCTCCGAGGAGTTTTGAGGCCTTTTTCTGTCAGCTGGACTCTCAAAGAGGTCGATGCCAGTCAGGCAGCTGCAGGGCAGCCGGCAGAATGAACGGTCGAGCCCTTTGAAGTGTGAGGAGGAGGCTCAGTGTCGACTTTACCCTTGACACTCATCACCAGTGTTGTTCTCTCTCTCTCTCTCTCCCTCCTGCAGAATGTAAAGTATGGAGAAATCCGTTGAATTTATTTCGTGGTGCCGAATATAATCGGTGAGTGACGGCAGCAAAGCTACCTGCATCTGAAAACCCTCTGAAGCTCCGGCCTCCGCTGTCTTTTCTTTTCCCTCCCTCTCTCTGATCTCTCTTCTCTCTTGTTTGTTTTCCTAACAAGTCTTGTTCACTCTCCTGCCTTGTTTTTTATTTTCTGTATCTGTGTTTGGTGTACTATTTCTCTCTTTTTTTTCCATCTCACACTCTGTCACCTGTTTGGTGTTTTCTCCTCACTTATAGTAGATTCATTTTCTCTCTCATCTTTCGTTTATTTTCTCTTCTTTCATTCCTTATTAACTCACTCCTCCTCCTTTTTGTCTTTGTGTTTCTTCACATCCATTCTTCCTCTCTTAGATTTCTTTTTCTTTTCTCTCTCTTCATTTGTTCTCATCAGTTTCGGTTCTCTCATTCTTCCTTTATTCTCTGTTTGATGTGTCTGCCTCTCGTTCCTCCTGTTGAGTCATCCTCCACTTACTCATGTTGTAATTATGCTGTCATTTTCTCTACCCATCAACCAAGCTCATGCTGAGCTACAGCTCTTAACTTTGGCCAATTTCATTCAAGTACAAAACCCATTAAGTCATTTACAGTCATCTGAACATCTTACTAACATCTGAGCGAGCCACTTAGCTTCCATTCACTCTTTCCCTCACCGAGTAATAATGAATGTGCGTCTCCGTGCTTGTGTTCAGATATACGTGGGTAACGGGTCGAGAGCCGCTGACATACTACGATATGAACCTGTCGGCACAAGACCATCAGACCTTCTTTACTTGTGACTCAGACCACCTCCGGCCTGCTGATGCCAGTAAGCAAACGCATGCATATACAGTACAGATTCTTGATTTGTGTGCACAGGTGGTATATGACCCATCTGACATCTTAAACATGTTTCTGTGTGTGTGCTCGTTTGGTGGTAGTTATGCAGAAGGCATGGAGAGAGAGGAACCCACAGGCTCGCATCTCTGCAGCACATGAAGCTCTGGAGCTTGAAGAGTGAGTTGTCTCTTTTTATTTTCCCCTCTCTGTCTCTAGTATATCTATCTGTCGTTTTACAACTCTCTCTGTTGAGACAAGCTGTTAGGAGTGTTGGTTGTCATCAAAAATATTGAAGGCGTTAATATAAGAAAGCAAAAATACAATTAAAATAAATCTGTCCGTTAAATCATCTGTGCTAATAGCGGTGATAATGAATCACTCTAATGATAAACAATCAGGCAGTCCTTGGAGCATATGACATGCTCCGTCAATATTTAATTTTCCTGTTAAAAGTTTTATTCATCCAGATTGATTTTCATTCTCATTTTCCACTTATGATCTGCCTTACACTCACACAAGATCAATATGTTCATATATCACTGACCAGCAGTGGAGCATGTGTTTTTAACTGGAATTTGAACTTGTTTAAGGGCGCAGCGACTGTAGTTATTTCTCCCATTTAATCCAGTATTACTCAGCCAGATTTTCTCTGCTGGTTGTCCCAAAACCAGGTCATCTTTAGGTCACAAGCCAAGAAGCTGCTGCCAGTCAAAGTGGTGTCTCACTGGTGCACATCTGGTGCTATTTTGACAAAACATGGAGGGATTCTACATCACTCATTGACACTCTGATTTAATGTTAAAGACACAATAAAATGTCATCTTAACGTCCTTTTTATGACGTTTTTTGTTTTGATTGTGACCCCTTAAAATGAAGCTACTTCTGGCTGCTCGTCACAGTTTATGGTCCTAGATACGAACACAAGCATTTTTTTTTTACTCCTCTCACATTTTACTCACGTCGGCCTTGTTTTTCACTGCGATACAGTAATAATGTAAAGTCCTCTCTGAAAACAGCACAATCATGGCTAGAAGTAGGGAGAACTCAGTACAACAGAGTTATAAATCATAAAAAAGAGAAAAAAAACGCAAGTTGAATTTCTTTGCTAATTTATTTTATTTAAAAAATTGAATAGACTGTAATCTATATTTACAACTTTTTTCCAAACGCCCACAAGTGTTGCCAATATTGGGGAAAAAATGGGGGCTCCACGTGCTATACATGTTGAACTATTTACATTTTTTACAACCTGTGTTCATCACACATGATTCATTCAGGGACCATCGGAAATGTGACTATCCAACAACGATAATATCTGTTTTTACTGTTTCTGGCTATGATAAATGGAGTAATTTTGCGATCGTTTTAAAGGAAACATGCCTTTCAAAACTGCCGGCGGGTTGTCGGTTTCAAAGGGTTAAAATGAAGCGACTCCTGGCTGCTCGTCACAGTTTCTGGTATTAATATGCACACAAGCAAACTATAAAATTCTAGTAAAAAAAAAAATAATCACACAACCTTGTTTTCTTTCCCTGAATCCAAAATGATAATAAACACTGTTTATTTTAGGCCACTAGACTTCAATGTGGTATAACTTGAAAGACTGGAAACTGCAGGTTTTGATGGTGGGAGGAATGATGCATCGTGGGTACCTGCATCATTCATAACTTGTTTTCATGGCAGTGTAGGTTCATTTTTCGTTCTATAAAGCCATTGCGGAGGAACTGTGTCAGTGTTGTATGTTGCTTTCAGCTCACATCAAGGCTGTGACAGCAGGGTGACTCAGAGGAAAACTTCTTTGATCAGTGCTCTGTCAGAATCGTAAAAAGCAGTTTTATCGCACAGAGATGCCGTGCTGTGTCGACAAACAAGACACCTTGTATATTGAGTTGCTAATGAATGACACCATAAGGGTATGAGACTATGTTAGGCTGTAATTTCCTGGTTAACAGATCCTGGTCCTCTCCTCCTCTCCTCTCTGCTCCTCCTTGTAGTTGTGCGACAGCATACATCCTGCTGGCGGAGGAAGAAGCTACAACCATAATGGAGGCCGAACGTTTGTTTAAACAGGCGTTAAAAGCCGGAGAGGGCTGCTACCGCCGCAGCCAACAGCTGCAACATCACGGTACACAGTATGAAGCCCAGCACAGTGAGTATAAGCGGGTGGACACTGGTCCATCGTGCTTCCAGTTTCATGATATTGACAACAGTAGACAATAAAAAGCGATGTGCATGTGTTACATCATTTGTTTGTGTGCCTCCACCAGGAAGAGACACCAACGTGTTGGTGTACATAAAGAGAAGACTGGCCATGTGCTCCAGAAAGCTTGGCCGAACACGAGAAGCAGTTAAAATGATGAGAGATGTAAGTACACAGCCTACGCACACACACACACACACACACACACACACACACACGACTGACAAGAGGTTGTTCTTTGATTCGTAGACAGTGTACTGTAACTGCATAATGATGACCCAAAGCTCTTGTCTGCTGACTGTGCATGTGTCGCCCCCTGTCCGGTATTACATGTAACAACAGTTGTGTGTTTTCCAGTTAATGAAGGAGTTCCCTCTCCTCAGTATGTTCAACATCCACGAGAACCTGCTGGAGTCGCTACTAGAGCTCCAGAACTACGCCGACGTCCAGGCCGTTCTGGCCAAGTACGACGGTGAGGGAGTCAAACACACAGTTTAATGCTTTTATTTATGTTCACGTAGAAATACAAAAAACACCGTTGTTAATATATAATGACGGCAGAGACTCAACTTGCAAGTGATTTAATATATGTGTGGTATTGATTTTCAGAATAAGAAATACAGTGTAGTACCTGAAATAGTCTTATAGTGTCTTGAATTTTATCAGCAATATTCAACCACATTCCTTAACTGAGACATTAATGTAATAATGATTAACTGCACCTAACTGCTATTAAATGCATTTAATTGGCAAAACAAATTCTTGAAATGTCATGGATTTACTTATGAAACTGCGCTCAGTGTTTATGTAAATACTGTAGATTGGCATGCAGGATTTTACAGAAGTCCTGAGAGGCAAGTGAGAAAAAAATATTCCAGTGATGCATTTTCTAAATAGTTTTCTCTCCTGTGATTATGACTTAAAACAGGTGAGAACAAAAAGGTTTTGCTTGGTGAAAAAAAAATGTTTTGCCAGGATTATTTTTCTAGGTTCCTTTTTTTCATCTGTGAAAACAGTTTTAAAAAGAAAGTTTTGGCAGGTGATTTATTTTATTTTTGTCAGGATCAAGTGTTTGTTGTTGTAATACTCATTTTGACCACAAGAGGCTGAAGTGCACCACTATCACATGCTCTAAATAGGACTAAAACAGCAGATTAGCACTGATTAAAATACATTTCTAACCAAAAGAAAGACATGACAGTAATGTTAAGATCACATGCTAACACACAATACATGCCCCTTGTGTTTAGAGTGCATGGAGAAATTAAATCATGAATTATTGTAGTCCTATTTAGAACAAAAAATAGGTACTGGTGCACTTCAGCCTTTTGTGGTCTAAATGAGTATTATAACAACAAACTTTGTTTGTTTGTCCTGACAAAATCTTTAGATCAGAATTGGATCACTAGGGGAAAAAGTCTTAATTGTCTCTCAGAGCTTCTGTAGGATTTAGTAAAGATTACAACAGACACTGTACACTAATCTACATGTAGACATACAACATTGGTCTTTCAGAATACATTGTAATACAACAGATGTATGCACACTGGAAAAGTGTTACAGTTACATTATCTTGTATTTATCCATCTTAATGCTCAACAGAATATCTCAGCCTTTAGTGTTGGAGTCATGTTTACATCAGTGGGAAAAAAAGGCAGATTACACTTAACTGTTGGATCAGTGAAAAATAAGACTTACCAAATAAGACAAAACACCCCCAAAGCTATGAAACCCAAACTCGGTATCTTCATTTACAAATCCCTCTGGGCGGCCGCAGTATTCTTAAACCCCTCTAACTATCACCTGTAATTCCAAACTGTTGCTGTGTTCACTAAACGCCTCCCTCCCTTCTGCTTTGTGTCTCCTCCACAGATATTAGCTTACCCAAATCTGCAACAATATGTTACACAGCAGCCTTGCTCAAAGCCAGGGCGGTATCGGACAAGTGAGTATCGCTTTTCATCGTCTACAATGGTCCTACAGGGCTCAGGCTCGACATGCCTGCTCTGCTATTTAAGAGTTTAAAATAGAGCTGAAAATGGCCCGGGGAGCCGTGGAGTGTGAATGAGAGAATGGGGCTGAACGCTGGTGTAGTAGCAGTGGGTCTGTAGTTATTTTCTCTTTGGAACAGAGCTGCCTGGAGGGTTGATCAGTGTTATTGTGAGGGTTTCTGTCTCCGCTCACCCAGAGGTACTGGGTTATTTATGAGTGTAAAACACCATGGTGGGGCACAGATACAACCATAAGAATAGCCTTTTTTACCCATTTATACATACATGTATACGCACACACACATATTTATTTTTGCTGTTTATTGCTTTATCTTTTTGGTTTTAATTTTAGTGTCAAAACTGTTAAATCTGTTATTTTCCATGAAAAATACACCCTGAAACAAAAAAAAACATCTATTGGTAACGTGCTAACTAGAGTATTCTTCGACTCTGGTCCTCACATGTATGTTAATCCAAATTGTTTTTTTTTTAGAAACAGACACACACTCTTTTGCACGCTAGGGATTTATGTGATGTTCTTACACCGAGCAACTAGTTAGTGACAAGTGATTCTCCTGGATTTCAACGTCTTCATTCGGCACCCTGGGAGTTATTTTCAAAATCACTTTGATCCGATAGTGATGTGCAATCCCAAGTGAGATTACTGACAGGATTTGTGTGTGTGTGTGTGTGTGTGTGTGTGTGTGTGTGTGTGTGTGTGTGTGTGTGTGTGCGTGTGCGCGTGTGCGTGTGTCTGTCTATGAGTGACAAGTTAGTTTCACTTTAAGAATCAGTCTGGATTAATGCTGTTGAAAAGTGTTGTTGTATGAGGTACTTCTCCACAGTGTATTTCCTACAGTAGATGGAAGTCGGCACACTCCCAGTTTGTAGAAGCAGACATTAATCCTGACACAGAAGCTAAGTGATGTGCTGTGATGTTTCCAACTTTCACAACACTTTTCTAACAATCTGGATAAAAATATTGTGCTTGCTGCAGGACAAAAAAGATTTTTGACCCGTTTCCACACTCTTTCCTAATCCAATCAAAGATGGCAGCTGAAAATAATGTCTTTGCTTAATTTATGTATTTTAGAATTGTATTGTTTATATTGCTACTTCCTATTTCTTTTATATTGTATTAATAAATAATGCATTCATATTTTTCTTGCATTTTACAAAAGGGCAAGGACATGTCATGTTCAGCTTTTTTTGTCTTGCAGCAGATGGAATATTTTTTTCATCCAGATGGTCAGAAGACTACGGAGGCCCTGAGAGGCAAGTGAGATTTTTTTTTTTCCTGGTGATTCATTTTCTAAGTATGATCTAAATTGTTTTCTCTCCTGTGTTTATGACTTAAAGAAATGTTTTGCCACGATAATATTTCTAAGTTGCTCAATTCTTTTTCATCTGCTAAACAGGTGAAAACAAATCTCCGCTACCTATTTTGCGAGGGCACCGTCGCTGCATCCGGAGCTCACAGTGCTGCGAGACTACCCATGTTCTAAATAGGACTAAAAGCATTCATGTTTCCTTCAAGGTGAGTTTTAATTCCTCCATGCACTCTAAACACACGGTACATATATTGAGTGTTAGCAAGTTATGTGACATTACTGTCATGTCTTTCTTTTGGCTAGAAATTTTCATCACATAAATAAAATGAATGTTTTAGTCCTATTTCGAACATGGGGTTGTGGTGCACGTGAGCCTCTTGTTGCCGAAATTAGCATTACAAACGCACACAACAAATTCACCTGTCAAAACTGTTTTCACAGATGGAAGAAAAAAGGAAAAAACTATTTTTCACCAGGGAAACTTCTTTTTTCCATCTGTGAAACAGATAAAGGACATTTGGGAGTATTATCCTGGCAAAACCTTTTTTTCACCCAAACAAGGAGAGAAACAATTTAGATCAGATTCTGTGGATCACCAGAATTAGTTTTTCTCACTTGCCTCTCAGGACTTCTGTACAAGACTCTAACAATTCTGAAAATATCTTCAGAACAGCAGTATGTGTTGTTAAAGGATTTTCAAATATCCTCCTTATTAGGGATGGGACATCGAGTTGTAATGTTTTGAGGAAAAAAGTTGTAATGTTTTGAGAAAGAAATTGTCATGTTTTGAGAAAAAAAAGTGGTAATGTTTTGAGAAAAAAGTTGCAATGCTTCGAGAAAAAGTCGTAATGTTTCGAGAAAAGTCTGAATGTTTCAAGAAAAAAGTCGGAATGCTTCGAGAAAAAGTCGCAATGTTTCGAGAAAAAGTTGCAATGTTTCGAGAAAAGTCGCAATGTTTTGAGAAAAGTCGCAATGTTTTGAGAAAAGTCGCAATGTTTCGAGAAAAGTGGTAATGTTTCGAGAAAAAAGTTTGAATGTTTCGAGGAAAGTCTGAATGTTTCGACAAAAAAGTTGCAATGTTTCGAGAAAAGTCGCAATGTTTCGAGAAAAGTGGTAATGTTTCGAGAATAAAGTTGCAATGTTTCGAGAAGTCGCAATGTTTCGAGAAAAGTCATAATATTTCGAGAAAAAAGTCGTAATGTGTTGAGAAAAGTGGTAATGTTTCAAGAATAAAATTGCAATGTTTCGAGAAAAGTAGTAATATTTACAGAAAAAAGTCGTAACGTTTTGAGAAAGTCACAATGTTTCGAGAAAAGTCATGTTTCGAGAAAAAGTCGCAATGTCTCGAGAAAATTCGCAATGTTTCGAGAAAAGTCGCAATGTTTCGAGAAAAGTCGCAATGTTTCGAGAAAAGTCGCAATGTTTCGAGAAAAAAGTCGTAATGCTTCGAGAAAAAGTCGCAATGTTTCGAGAAAAAGTTGCAAAGTTTCGAGAAAAGTCGCAATGTTTCAAGAAAAGTTGTAATATTTCGAGAAAAAAGTCATGTTTCGAGAAAGTGGTAATGTTTCGAGAAAAAAGTTGCAATGTTTCAAGAAGTCTCAGTGTTTGAGAAAAGTTGTAATATTTCGAGAAAAAAGTCATAATGTGTTGAGAAAAGTCATGTTTTGAGAAAAAAGTAATGTTTCGAGAAAAAAGTTGCAATATTTCCAGAAAAAGTAATATTTTGAGAAAAAAGTCGTAATGTTTTGAGAAAAAGTCTCAATGTTTCGAGAAAAGTTGCAATGTTTAGCGAAAAGTTGCAATGTTTTGAGAAAAGTCGCAATGTTTCGAGAAAAAAAGTCATGTTTCGAGAAAAAAGTTTGAATGTTTCGAGGAAAGTCTGAATGTTTCGACAAAAAA
>JAOVVB010045952.1:0-14912 GCA_028570985.1 Heterobranchus longifilis
TGTTCCCATAGCGTTTTCACGCAGCATCGAGTGTAGCCTTTGAAAGGGAACACCTCATACTACATACTACAAGCTTGTAGATGGTTGTCAATTGCATTGTTGCTAAATCAATAGAGATTATTGTTAAATTGCTAAATCATTTTGGCCAAATCTTACAACGACCTCTTCAGACGTGTGCTATAATCATGATACTGAAGATCCATGCCACCTTTTAGAAGACCACATTAAGTTCATACTGGAACACCTGCATTGCTGCACAGACCAGGCAATCTTGTTTTGTTATTTTTTTTTAATAAACTGTGTTAATAACTGTGCATTGTGCATTATATTGCATTGTATATTTTGAAGGATAAGACAAAGAGATAAGGACTTAAACACAATGATGTATGCTGCAATAGTAAAAAAAAATGTTTGGAGGGGAGTGTAATAGAAAGATAAGATTTTAGATGGCAAATTGATTTTGATGCAAACAGCTATCATAAAATGAGGGTTGAGGCAGGGCATAAGAACATATTTGATAAAAAAAAAAAGTATGCCTGGGAATTGCAAACATCAATATAAAAGTCTTTCTCTAATACAGTATATAAAGTTGTGGTGGCACATAGTAATTTCAAAATTTTCACTGTTTTAAAACAGTACTGTTAAACTCAATTTAACGTCAGTTTTTAAATCAACATAACTGCACACAGCATCAGAAATAAACAAAGTATAACTTTTTGCCCTGCCTTTTACCACTAACATGACCTGTAAGTCCTGCAAGGATTCTAAGAAATTCTAGGGCCTTTGTTATTCAATTCAATTTATTTTTTTAGTGCTTTAAACAATGGTCTTTGTCGCGAAGAAGCTTTACTGATTGAAAAGTGTGAGTAAAATATGTACGAATCATAATTATCATCATATAGTCCCTTTTTTAATGAGTTCTAATAAAAGATGTCTCCAGCAACTACCACCACTGCAAAGGATGGAGAACTGCATCTTCAGGAGGGAGGACTGACTCCAGAAATCCAGATCTCACTCTTCTACACAGGTTACATGAGCAAGGAATCGGGAGCAGAGGTGGAGTCAAACCCTTATAAAACAAGAAATGTAATTAAGGTCCAACGTAACTGAGATGCACCTCCTTTTTTTTTTTAATCTATTTACCTTTTTGTTAACATTATCTCAGATGATGGGAGAAGATTTTTCATTTGATGGTGGATTGTAAGTTCTTAAGTTTTACCACTAAGCAGACTTTATAGTTCTTTCAAATGTATTACAAGTCAAGCAGCTAATATTTTTCTATTGCACAAAGTCTTAAACTCTCTCTCTCAGATGTCTACAATAATTTCATGCACATAATTGACAGGCCCCAGGAATCTTTTTTACTATCACGAGGGAACTGCTAATAGCTAACTGACTGCTTTCTGGGTGGATGGCCTGGCACTGCTTCCCCAGAGTATTTGGCCCTTCTACAGTGTCTCAATAATTTTTATTTCTTGCCTCCAGGCCAAAACAAAAGGGCATATTGTGACTGAAGAATGTACATATACCGCAAACCAAATACAGCAAAAAAAACCTTGCTCAGGTCTGGGACTCTTAAGACACCAGTAGTGTTACCTGCACATTTGCCGACAACACACAGTGGAGTGGATCAAATAGGCAAACTTCACAGAAAGTCAACATACATCAACAGCTCTTTAAAGGTAACTTACTGACAACACTCAATGTGTGTCTTTGCTCTTTATCAGTCTGCTGATGTGTAAGTAATCATGTCAAAAGTGTCCCTCATCCTACTTTTGATCCACCCTGAGAGAAGTAGAGAGATAAATGACAGCTTTGTGCTATGAAGTGATGTGCTTTTCATTTGTGCATTTGCTCAGCAGACACCTCAGTGATAATCGCACATGACAGCTGGGTAATAAGGCAGAGGAATGTTCGCCTATTCTGGTTTCTTTGGTTAATTTATTTCTCTTTTAACATGGCATAGTGTTTTTAGACCTACAAACAACACAACACTAGTGAACTAAAGCTCGAGAGAGGTTGGGATAATGACAGCTGTCCTAGTACTACTCATGACCCTCGATTGCAAGATAAAATTATTACCTGGGGAATGTAGTTGTTCCTCTTGTGCCGACGGGGCTTCTCTGTCCCCACAGTCAATAAATACCTGTAAGACCTCTTGGGATGTACTATGGTGTCTGGCACCAGGATGCTAGCAGCGGATCCTTTGGGTGCTGTGGGTTGCAGGGTCGGCCCACCGTGGAATGTATTGTTTGTCCAGCGCATTCCATGGGTGCTCAATCAGATTGAGACCTGGGACCTTGTGTACAGAGTAATATGATGTCTGGTATGAACCATTTACACTTTTGTTGATTTTGAAAATATCGCAAGAATTTTGGTATTTTAGCACTATGGAATTGTTCATAGCCTCAGTTAGCTTGGAAACTAACTAGCTTAAAATTACCTTTATTAATCACAGTGACAAAAATTATCTCCAGAAATGTACTGTATTATACATAAGTGAACATGCTTACTGGGGAAGAAGATGTGCAAATATAGTAATGAAAAACACTAGTAATGAGAATATTCATTATAAAGTTGTCACTTGTGTCATGTGTGTGTGTGTGTGTGCGCACGTGTGAGTGTGTAGATTAAAGTAAGCGATTTCAACATTTGGTTTGGTCCATTACTGGAAGTAATTAAGCTATCGAGGATTTTCAAATGAGAGACATTTCTGATCCCAGGCAAGTGTGTATTTCCTTCTGGAACTTAATTAACATGCTTGATTGTATATTGAATTTTGTTAATTGCCTGATGTAGAGAAAGGATAATTATTTAAGCCAAAACATTCTGCTGCAAAATATGAGGGTGTGTAAATTAATATATAAAGATGGAATAATGTGGTGCTGTTCCAAGCTGTTGTTGAAATAAATATAACTTGAATAAGAATAAATATGCATATGTTTGTAGAAAATAGAACATTTGAAGTTGTGCTACTGTATTATGCAAAAAATAGAAAAAACAGAACCTCAGTTCTGTTATTAGGCAGAAGTACTGTTATCACCCAGATAATGTAACAGGAACTATGAGCTTTGACTAAAATGATAAATAAATATAATTTTGACTTAGTACTAAAATTATAAATAAAAATTAATAAATAAAAAAATAGCAGCCCGCCCCATAACACAATACAGAGGAGACCAAAATTCACCCACAACTTAATACACTAACCATTCAAAAAATAAACACAAAAGTCCTTGACTCCGCCCTGTTCTTATCATGTGTACACTATGGTTAAATAGATCAGCTGCCAAATATTTCATGCCAACACCATGATCAAAGCCATTGCCCATAACATCTTATAAGTCACTAATTAACCAATATGATTTTTCTGCAATAATTTGTAAGTGTTGTAGAGCTGCATTGCATTCTGGAGCTTTGAGTTACTATAACAAGAAATAGCAATATTTGCTAATCAATCAAGAGCATACAGTATATAGAAAATATATAAAATATATAATATCAAAAGCACCTGGATATATTAGGTATCAGGTTAACATTTTGTCCCAGATGTGTTAAAGGCAGTAAAAAATGGGCAAGTATAAGCATTTGAGCAACTAGGGCCAACTTATAAGCAACAAAACTGCAGCTCTGGTGGGATGTTCCCAGTCTGCAGTGGTAAGGACCTTTCAAAAGTGGTCCAAAGAAGGAAAACAAATGGCTGCTAACCTATGTAGTCTGATCAAATAGAAGAGCTACTATAGTTCATGCTGTTAATGCTGTTCTGTTAGAAAGTTGTCAGAACACACAGTGCATTGTACTTTGCTGCATATGGGGCGGTGTAGCCTCAGATAAGTCAGAATGCCCTGTGTCCACCACTAAAAGTGCCTATAATGTCTACTGTACAACAGAGCAAGTGAAGGTGGCCTGGTCTAATGAATCACATTTTCTATTATTTTTCTATACATAATGTGGATGGCACCATGTGCAACGCTTACACCACAGTGTACAATGAGAAGAAGGCAGGCTGGCAGAGGAAGTGTGGTGCTTTGGATATTGTTCTGCTGGGAGATCTTTGGCCCTGACATTCATGTGGATGTTACTTTGACATCTACCACCTACTGTACCTAAGCACTGTTGCTGACCACGTACAGTACACCCCTTCATCAAAAGGGTATTCCCCTAGGCTGGGGACCTCCTTCGGCAGGATGATGCTCTCTGCCACACTGCAAACATTGTTCAGAAATGGTTTGAGGAACACAACAGAGAGTAGGAGGTGTTGACCTGGTCTCCAAATTCTCCAGATCTCAATCCAAATAAAAACATCTGTGGAATGTGCTGTAAAAACAAGTCAGATCCATAGAGGCACCACCTCACAACTTGCAGAATCTGAAGTGTCTGCTGTTGACGGCTTGGTGCCAGATACCACAGCACAACTTCGGAAGTCTAGTGAAGTCCATGCCTTGGGGAGGTCAGTGTTGTTTTGGCAGAAAGTGCTCATAATGTTATGGCTGGTGGGTGTAAACTTGTTTAACATTTAATGTGTTCCAGCATAGAATTTTCCTTTAATCCTTCATTTTATTTATGAATTCTTATGAAAATACAATCTTGTCAGAACGGCAAACAAAAGGTTTTATTGCCATCCGCAAGATTTTCACTTTCTTGCACGGTACTCTATGTATCCAGCTTGTTTGCACTGTTGGCATTATGTCACACTCCACTGACAGAAACCTATGAGACAGAACACCCTCAGTGTACACCTCTTTCACATCACATTTCCTCTCGAGACTAAGGACAAGGCCACAGTTTGACATTTCTGTGTATTCCTGGTCTATTTTACTCCTGCAACATAACAGTGCGTCACTCAGAGGAGGCAGAGGAGAAAATTAAATCCTGTAGCCCATTTATAATATCCATAAAAAAGTCCCTATATCGAGTCCTTGCATTTTCACATCTTCATAATTTACTGACTGTATTAACCAAATCAATGATGAATTAGAATGCTCCATCCAAGCAGAACACAAACCAATTTAGCATTGTTTGTGCATTAGATTGTGTTTGTATGCAATCGCTTTAGAAATTAATGTTCATTGTTTGTTTTTTTTGGTTTGTTTGTATGTGAGAAAAAGAAAAGAAATGTTTGTGACACCTTTACTAAATCAATTCACAATAAACACAGAACATTAAGCACAGAAATGTACAGCAGCAAAACACATCCTTAAATCCATTTTCATATAGCAGCCTATAGCAATTAAACAGAAATATGCTATAATGGTTTTGGGAAATATTTCTCAATTAGTTTGGTATAAATATACTTTGGCTGCTCTGGGTACCCTGATAAATTCCTTCAGACTCTTAATTACTTACTGTGATATTAAACAGTTTCTAACAACTTATACATTTTTATTATATATATTATATTAGTACACACATCAATAATGACACTAGCCTTCCATGGGCATCTGTGAGCTCATGAAAGAAGATATCGATTGAATAATGCTGTGCTCCAAAGATGGTATGTTGCTCCTTATGGTCTTTGAGCAAGCATTGTAACAAGGATGTTTTCTTTACATGGCCAGGAAGCTAGCCTGGTGCCCAACCCTCCTTTCTCACCCTCTTTCTCTGGGACCAGTAATGGCACACTTGCATTTCTGCCATTTTGGAGATACCATTCTCCCTAACATATAAATATTTTTCATTACATTTGAGAGGTTTGAGAGCCTTTCTCAAAGTGGTGCTGGTGTTTAAATCCAGCACATTCCGATGAGTAGTAAAACGCCTTAACCACTGAGCTACCCCTGTTCCCCTGTATGGAGCATGGGGTTGAACTTCTTGTCAGAATCAGTCCTATGTAATGTCTGTCCTGCTTAATCATAAACAATTTCTCATCACTATAACGTCACTGCTCCGAGGTACTGTATGTGTTGTGAAACTGTCAACTTGCCTCTTCCTATAACATGACGATCATCTTTATCAAAGATCAATCCATCTGTTCCACTCTGACCACATTTCTATTTAGAACAGTGAAACCTGGAAACTTGTCTACTTCTTTATTTTGTTTAATGTTCTACTTCCTTTTTGCTTATCTTTGTGTGGATTTATGGCAAGACATAAAGAATGGTTATGACTGCTTGAATAATGTCTTTTACAGTCATATGTACAAAATACTCTTTTTTTGCATAATCAGACCAATAACAGTGAATTATGCATTTAAAAAAAAAATCATAAAAGGCTGTTAATGGCTTCTTTAAATCAAGAACCCGAAACGTTAACCACGATGGATCACCTGATGTACTTCAGAGGCAGAGTAATTGCTAATTAACAAAAGACATGAAACCAATCCTATTCAGTATTTTACTGGAAGAAAGAGAGAAAAAAAGAGAGAGAGAAAAATGGCCTAAATTTATACTCACACTCATTATACTCAATTCAACTACTAACTACTAAAGGAAACACAAGAAAGTAAGGGAGGAATGACCAACTAGGGGCTACTGGGAAGTAAAAGAACAAGGAACAGTATGTCGCCTGGTCATGGGAAACTAATGGAAATAAAGAAAACAATAAACAAAGGGGACAGGTGAAAAACTAAGAAACACAAAAATCTAGGAAACAAGAAAATAAATTAGAGGCTAATAATAGGGAGGAATACTCGGGGACATAAGACCATGGGACATTTGCAACTAGAGGATCTTGTACCCAGTAGACACTAGAGAAAAGGACGAAATGAACCTTGAATACTGATAAAAAGAATAAAGTAAGAAAACTGCCTTCTACTTTGTTGCTTGAAAGAAGACACACAGGCAAAAGGAAAACAAAGACAATCTTGCAACATAAGTGAATAAATAAATAAATAAATAAATAAAGGGAGCAATAAAACTAGGGCAAACTTTATAGTAGGTGAAAGAAACTAGTGGACACTAAATGTCAGAAGCTACCAGGCCTTATTTAGACTACCAACTCGATCGATCAAAATCAATTTTGATCAGATTGCTTTTATGTATTCTGAACAATAAAACCCACACAAAATGACATAATGCAAACTCAATGTTAACCACATTTAGCAATGGTTTGAAATCAGATTCAGATCGGATTCCTTGTGGCTCAATCTGGACGCTCGAGTCAGATTTCTGTCAACTGTCACTTGCAAACTGATGTTAGAGTTCAAGGAAGATGTCTGTCTTATTTTTTTTTTTTTCCCTGCTGGAAATAGTGAACAAGAAAATTTATGGGAGAAAAAAAAAAATTACAACATACATTGTGTAGATAGTACATCACTGATAGACTTTTTATATATAAGTGGTAGAACTTCAAGGGATGTGTCAGTACAGAAAAAAAATAGAAGGAATGTACAGAAGCAGGTGGAAATACAGTATTGTGCTGCGTGTGAGCCTCAGGCATTGTTCCTACAGCAACCAGCACAGATAGGTCAACAATGTGTCGGATTTGGGCTGGAAGTCTGAACAAAGCCAAATCCAATCTGCTCGTTTTTAGCTAGTAGGTGTGTATAGTCAGTACTGTGGAACAGATTTCTAACACAAATCAGATCTGCCTGCAGTCTGGGGCTGAGAGACTAGACAACTAAGCATCACTAAAACTAGGTTAGTAGAGGGAACTGAATAGAGAATAATAAAAATAGCAAGCAATAGAGCTTATAAAAGAAAGTAAAAATAAAAATATTCAAAACTAGAAGCTAGGGGACATTAGTGAGCAGAGAACAAGGAAAACAGGGGTCATTGGGAGGAGAGAAAAGAACAAATAAGGAGGCTGCCCTCAATGCCCCCACCCCACACACACACACACACACACACACACACTGGAAATAGCGAACAACAAAACTAGTAACTCTTTAGAATTAAACCCCCTCCAAAATTTTTTTATTGAGAATAAAAACATAAATTGGGAAAAGATAAGGAAGGATACAAGGTGAAGTAGGAAAGAAGGTGAATGCTAGAGACTCGAGAACAATTAATTATTGGGGACAATGGAGACTCTGGAGACTTTGGAGAAGAGACATAGTGGACCATACAATTATAGTAACCAATACAATTATAGGGATGCATTCTTATCTTTAAGGCTTTATAAAATTCTAAAGATATCACACTATATTTAATGAAAAACAGAGCTGGGAACATTTACATTTGAAGCAACTCAAAGTAAGGTTCCATTATCTTACGGGGAAAAAAACCCTTCTAGGCATGCTGATATATGAATATAATCAAAAACAATTTTCACATTACATAATTGCTGCTTAATTTCTTCACATTGTTTAATTCTATTTTTTTGGTCAGTCCAGATGCTGAGGTCATGACAGTTCACATAATCAATTAAGTCATTTTTATTGACTCTAATGTGAATGCTTCTGTCCTCCCCTGCTCACATCCATGCAACTTTACTCACGCCATCTAGGTTGAAATATGTCATGAGGTCCTGCGATTACCCATTAGTTTTAAACAACTGATGTACATTTACCAAAAAATTTTTCTTGAAATATTGTTCTGGATGATGGCACGCAGTGCTATCAGTGCATGTTGAGGTCCAGAAGAAGATAGCAAGCTGAAACCTCTCTTAAGCTCCTTCAGAGCTATTGCTAGCACTGCTGTGAAATCCCTGTGCTGCCTTGTACTGACTGATGTCAGCAAAAAAAAAAAAAGGCAAAATGTCACATGAATTCCAATCTGCCCATTCTTATTCAGGTCACATCGCTTTGCATCAGTCATGTATATGATCTAAGACCACATAAAAGACCATTTGTGCATTCAGACAGCCCTAAAAGGAAAAAATTATCTGTGTCACATTAGGGTAAAAAAATAAATAAAATCAGAATTGAGTCACTTCAGGCTGGTGATGGGAACACAGCAAAAGACAGGGTGGTGTGATGCAGTCTGATGTGAAATGGAATTACTGTTGTCCTGTTATCCCACAGCAAAAAGCCTCAAGTAACTTTTAAAGTAAAGGACAATGTCATATTTTATACATTAATATTTACTTTTAATATTGTTAATTTTATTAATTTATGTTGGAGCTTTCTATGTTGGTGAGAAATTACAAAGCATAAAATCCAGAAGAAGGGCCCTGAAGAGAAACGCAAGTGGAAACTCTTCTTTTTCACTTGTGGAAATGTTTAAGTTAAAAAGATGTTAAACCTTCCATAAATGTTCATTTAAAAAAAAACAAAAAAACATTTAAGGGCATTGCACAGTTTCACAAAATTAGGAACAAACTTAAACAAAATGGAACCTCTTCCCATAAAAAAACTTTCCCATTAAAAAAAAAATTCACAATTAATTTAAATCTTAATGTTGGAAAACGCCATACATAGTGTCAAACCATGTTTCTATGCATAAGCTGTTATAAAGGAAATGTTAAAGTAAACCTGTTACTTGTTTTGCAGCAGGAACTACTTTCATTCTCCCAGCTCGCCTGTGTGTGTGTGTGTGTGTGTGTGTGTGTGTGTTGGGGGGGCGTGGGTTGGGTTGGGCGGATGGCGTATACCACCATGCCCCTCTCTGTCTATTCTCAAATCAGCTTTAATTAAACTTACACCATCCTGTGCCGATTAGGGGGACAACTCGGACAACTCATATTCAAAGAGCTGAGATGAGAATAACCCTCTGGCATTTTATCCAAATGAGAATAATAAACGAGGATAAAAGCTCATGCTGAATTCATCCCTCACATGTGACTTAAATCTGGAGTACAAATCCTTCTCTTTAAGTGGAATGTAGGACAAGATCTCCATTTAATATTTTAGGCTTGCTGTGCAGCAAAATGCCTCTGTTTACTATTACTTTGTAACATTTTTTTTTTTCATTTCAGCTAATGCAGTACTTATTAATTTGGTGTGCAAAACAAAGTTGATTTGGGTGCTATTGGATAATAAAGAGTAACTATGAATGCTGTTGTGAACTCCATGGAGGCCTGCATGGAGGTCTGTTTTCTTTTTCTTTTAATACCCTCCCTGTTGTAACACAAAAATGGGGCAGCTAAAGAGGGATGATCTACTAAATTATGTGCTCTTTAATCTCAGCTGCAGTTTGGCAGGTTTTTATGGGCCATGGGCTCCAAGTCTGTGACCACACTAAGTGTTATATTCACAAACCTGTGCCTTGTTTAATGTTTAATTTGTAATTGTATTTTATTAGGATTCTATGTGACAACACAAATTGGCACATAATTGTGAAGTTGAAGGAAAAGAATAAATTGTTTTCGATTTCCACTTTTTATTATTATTTTTTTTTTTACAAATTAAAAATCTGAAAAGTGTGACATGCAACTAAAATCCAGTGGAACCAGTTGCCTTCAGAAGCCACCTAATTAGTAAAAACAGTCCACCTGTGTGTAATTTAATCTCAGTATACTATAAATAAAGCTGTTCTGTGAAGCTCTTAGAGGTTTATTAGGAAACATTAATGAATCATGACGTGCAAGAAACACACCAAACAGGTCAGGGCTAAAGTTGTGAAAAAGTTTAAAGCAAGGTTAAATTATGAAAAAAAAAATGTCCAAAGCTTTGAACATCTCATGGAGCACTGTTCAATCCATCATCCAAGAGGCCCATGGTTCACTATATTCAATATTAATATTTATATTAAAAAATCAGCGTTTGATGTGCTTGGTACATTGTTCACTATATATTCATTTCTTTCTTTCTTTCGCTAGACAGTAGACATGTGCAATGTTTAAAAGGCTACATACAGTAACACATATGTTAGTCATTCAGCCATATTGTCTCCCCTTTGTTGCTGAATGGATCCATATACTGTAGATACTGTACCCTAAATATTTGCACTTCCCTCAAACAGTTTATGCCCAAATTTGACCCTTTCTTCAGTGCATCTTAATCTTAGCTGATTACTGCAGATTTGTATATATGACCTGCTGTTTGAATCATATAGACTGTCTTGTTCCCATGCTAGGACATTAATTCACAATCTGCTCACACTGAACATTATTTCATCACCCTCAGTAGTATTTGTCCTTGCACACTTACACCTGTACTTTCATTATTTATAATCTAATTGTCTGTTTCAGTGATCAACTAATTTTGTCATGTTTGTTTAAATTTAACATAGCATCCAATTAATCTAGAAGGATAATTAGATGAAAACTTGATGTAGCTGTATCCTCTATAAATTTGTTTGCATGATCAGCATACAAACTATTAGTGCTGTCCATTGTTAGAGAAGTACATTCATTAATTTTCTAAAACCAGATATAATCAAGTATTAATAAGTAAAATACAATAACAAATAACGATCTTCCATCTTTCAAAAAAAAAATAGCATGGGCATTAAAATAAAATTCCTTTGTTTGAACCTGCTTAGTACTAACTCTGCTGGCAGACACCCTTTTCCAGAAAATTTAATTTCATTATACGTACATCTGAACAGTTGAGGGTTAAGGGCCTTGCTCAAGGGCTCCACAGTGGCAACTTGGTGAAGAAATTTAAACCTGGGACCTTTCGATCAGTAGACCAACACCTTAACTTTTGTCTTAAGAACTTATTTCTAATTGTTGATAATATTTATATGCAAAAGTATGATTATAGTGTTGGAAATTGGAATTAGGTGGCTGGAACGGATTATCTGCATTTACATTATTTCCTATGGAAAAATGCATTTTGCAATATGAATTTTTGCCTTAAAAACTTGCCTCCAGAACAGATAAAATTAGTATACCTGAGGTACCACTGCAATGTTATCAGGATCAAGCATATGGAGCCAATGAGTCCTTCATCATCTCAAGATTAGATTATTGCATCTAGTAAGCATTCTTATGTGAACCCTTTGACCCCTGTGACTGATCCGGAATACAGCTACAAATCTTATTAATGCCTAAAAGTTTTCCCGACCGCTCTATTGCTGAATTTCTACCACTGGCTTTGTGCAGCTGCCTTTATCAGATTTAAAACAGTGATGTTCACCTACAAAAAAATAAGCCACCATCCTCTGGCATGCCTATCTCAAGGTGAAAGGAGTACATACATTGAGATTCTCTGTACTGGTGGAATAAACTTCCCCTGGCTGTCTGTCTTCAAACGATTAAGCAAAGTCCTTATCTTCACCACATTCTCCTCTTTAAAAGAGGACTAAAATAATAGAATAAAACTCTTAACTGGTTCTCTTTGTCCTGCACACAGTGTCTGAAAAAAGAATTTAAAGCTAATACAGGTTTTCTTTCCTACAGGCATCATAACTTTCCTATAAAGTTTTTTAGACACCAGGGGCGAATGATTCTTTTTCACATCAATCATATTTTTCAAACCAATAACCTTCCAATAGAACATTTCACATAAAAGATGCAATTCCGCTGTGCAAAAAGTACTTGTTTTTTTCTGCCCCAGGATGATTTTACAAACTTTTCACCTGTGACTCAAATGCTTCTGACCAATTACAATATAGCTTGTTCGATGATCACTCAAAATGGTCTAATCCTTAAGACCTTCTTACAAATGAGCCTATTGTATGAGATTGGCAATGTATCACAGACAGGGGCCCTAATCACAATAAAACATGAATACTGTCTTGCTGTTACTACCTTGCAATTAATAATAATAATAATAATAATAATAATAATAATAATAATAATAATTAATATTCTTATTATATTATATATAATATAATATGACATTTTGATTAACACCAATATTAGTATTACTAGTAAGTAATATGAGTTTTGCGCCACATTTTTAAAGTAAATAAAAAATATTATAACCTGCCTGCAATAGCATTCAACCAGCTTATTGTTGTCTAGCATTGTATGTGTATAACAATAATGGTTTAGAATATTCTGATACAGATTTCAATATCATAAGCACTATCAAGCCCCTTAATGCTAAAATGCACCAGCACTTTAAAGCAGATTAACATTAAATTAGAAACATTTAGCAATTTAAGCCTAGATCAGCTATCACTTGCTCATATTTTAATTTATCTATACTTTTAATCTGCATGTAACAAAGTTAAACTATCATGCAATATCTGTCTGCCATATAGCAGCCATGTTCTAAAGTGGAGTTTGGTGTTCCACAGGGTTCAGTTTTAGGCCCACTGCTTTTCTCTCTTTACATGCTTCCTTTGGGCAACATAATTCATAAGCATGGTATTAGTTTTCATTGTTATGCTGATGACACACAGTTATACGTGTCAGCAAAACCTGATGAGAAAAAACAGCTTACTAAAGTTGAGCAATGTGTGCAGGACATAGGATTGGATGTTAATTAACATCCTTCTGCTTGATCCTGATAAGACAGAAGTTCTAGTCATAGGACCACAATAAGCTAGAAGCAAGCTTTGTGATCAAACTGTAACATTTAATGGCCTTTCTGTTCTATCAAGTGCAACAGTGAAAGACCTTGGTATGATTATAGATCCCAGCTTTTCATTTGAAGCACATGTAAATAATATTACAAGGGTAGCATTCTCCTCAGAAATATTGCCAAGATAAGAAATATATCGTCACTAAATGATGCAGAAAAACTAGTTCATGCTTTTATTACCTCTAGGTTGGACTATTGTAATGCCTTACTGTCTGGGCGTTTAACTAGGTGTATAAGCAAGCTTTAGTTAGTCCAGAATACAGCAGCAAGAGTCCTCACTAGGACCAGAAGATACAAGCACATCACCTCTATCTTATCCACACTGCATTGGCTCCCTATGAAATTTTGCACAGGTTTGCACAATTTTAAAATACTACTTTGGGTGTATAAAGCATTAAATGGTCTCGCGCCGCAGTATCTGCGTGAACTGCTTGTGTCTTATGATCCGCCACGCCTACTTCGATCAAAGAATGCAGGCTGCTTGTCAGTACCATGTATTATGAAAATTACATCAGAGGGCAGAGTTTTTTCTTACAAAGTCCCAAAGTTATGGAATAGTCTTCCAAATAATGTTTGGGACTCAGACACAGTCTTAGTGTTTAAGTCTAAGCTACAACCCTATTTATTTAGCCAAGCATTTTTGTAAATAGATTTGCCTTAGGTAAAGGAACAGATCTGGGGGACTCATGGATGTAGAGTATTACGGTGAACTGGTGTGTTTAGATGCTGTCTCCCCACTCTCATTGATCACTCAGGTTTGTTGACAGTGAAGCGATTAGTTGCTTTACATCTCGGGGAGCTCTCATGTCTGTGTTTCCTTCTGGCTCTCCCTTTTAGTTATGCTGTCAAAGTTAGTCCTGCCAAAGTCCCTGCTTGCACTCTGCACGAAATATACATTCACATTATACATTGTTTGACTGTGACCATACCTAACTGCCATCTCTCCTTCTTTTCTGATCTCTCCTCTTCTCTCTCTCTCTCTCTCTCCCTCTCTCTCTTTCCCTCTACCTAACTCTCTGTCGAGCTATACATATCGCTTCTGAGCTGCCAGTGATCCAGACCTCGTCTGCCCCCTTGAGCTGTCTCACTCATCCTGGTGTCCTGATTCAAGATTCAAGATTCAAGATCCAAAGAACTTTATTAATCCCAGAGGGGAATTGCTTTGTCTTGGTTATATAGTTGCTTTGATTAATTTACCGAGAAGAAAGGAAATAAATTGATTAGACAGGGAAAAATTAAATAAAATTAATGAATTAAAAATGTAAAGAAAAATAACAATAAATAGAAGTAAAATAGAATTAAATATAGCACACAGTAAGTTACATATTGCACTTAAAAATGTAGTGTAAATGAAAAGAAATATTGCACAAATGTATTGGTAATCTGATATTGCGCTTGGAACTTATCTTGAATTGTGGGAACAGTAGTGTACTAAGGTATTATTGAACAGTAACTAATGAATCTAATGAACTAATGAACTAATCCGGTAGTGAAAACGTTACCGAGATGTTGTTGTTGGTCTCTCGGCTGCTCCCAGCAAGGGGTCGCCACAGCGGAATATCCAGTCCGCACAACAACTTGGCACAGGTTTTACGCCGGATGCCCTTCCTGATGC
>JAOVVB010045967.1:0-14911 GCA_028570985.1 Heterobranchus longifilis
TTCCAGTTTATTCCCATATATTCCTGTTAATTCCCGTTAATTCCCATGGAAAGTTTCCAACTTTGAATATTACCGGAATTTTGCAACCCTAGTGTGACGTGCTCTGATAAGATGTCTCTTAGTACAAAACAATGTTCAACAGACAGTCAGCCCATGCAGACAGTAACTATATGATGATGGCAGGTCTGGTTGTTTTTTAACCACATTTTGAGATGCGTGCAAAAAGGAACAACAAGAGTCACTATGCCGTATATTTTGTGGAGTCTAAAGAGGCTGTAAAAGCTGCTCTTACAAATAGAGACCTTCCTGCCTGGCTGGTAACCCCACTGACACCAGACATCAACTCAGCTACTGCAGAGACAGAAACATCAGCCTGCATGCTGAGTGACTGAGCATATGGCGTGCTGTCGCGCTGTAGGGACAGATTTTATTTTACTTTAGCGGGGCGACTGCTGCGTGAAGTGTGTGTTTCTCTTTAGAGATCTCAGGGCTCCAGGAAGTGGAGCACAGAAGCAACAAGGCCGTTTTGTGTCGAGAGACTACCAGTGAAACCTTTCCAGTGTTACAGTATACAGTCCACCTGTGTAATTCCTTTTTTTTCTGCATATTTGATGGGTTAATTGTATGTTAACATGTATGTTTACCCAGGTGTTACCTTACCTTTTGAATTTCTCTGCTAAATTCTCCACAAAGTAGTAGATTTCCTCCCAGTGATTCTTCACACTGCCAGACCTGGGACAAAAATAAAAATAATTTTGTCATGAATGTCCATAAAAACACAATAAGAACTAGAGTAATCAAAAAATATCCTTACTCAATGCTAATCAAAACACAGCTAGCATAAAAGATGTGCAGCAGCCTTAATCCACGATATCAGATATCTTAAATGACTGTATAATTTCTGCATATATCTGTGAGTTACAAATGATTTGTTCCTCCAGGACTCAATCAAAATATCAAGACTTAAGCTATCTATCAGACACACACTGACCTCCATATGGTAGAGCAGTCAAACTACAAAAATCTGGCTTTGTTAGCCAAAAACCACAGGGGGTAAAACCATTAGTCCCACAGCGAGAACAAGCTGTATGTGTTCTGCACAACTTGTTACGGTAACTTAATTCTCTGTCTGTTATTTGTAACAAAAATCATTTTTTAAATTGTATTTAATAGAAGGAATATTACTTTTATTCCCCAGTTGCTATTAATAGCTAGAATGCTATCTGCAACAGATAGATGGCTAGTACCCCCACGGGTCCCCAGCAAAAAGGGGAATAATTTATTTTCACTATAATGCCATCCATAAGTAATGCAATGACAAAGGGAAAATAATAAATACATTTAAAATGATTAAATGTATTTAAAAAAAATCTAAATAAATAAAGGCAATATTAAATTATTATTATTATTATTATTATTATTAATAAACATTTACAAAAGAATAAATAAAGTTTAATATAAAATAAATAAATTAAAAAGGGAAGTGAATAAATAAATAAATAGGGAAATTAATACAAAGAAGAATAAATAAAGAAGGAAATGAAAACATTAAAATCAATTTATGTCACATATTATCAATTAATGAATGCCTACATTTATTTTAATATTAGTTTTGGTACATTTAATGGCATGGTAATGTATTTAGGTATTATATATTAATGCATTTATTTATTTTTGCCTTTATATCTTCTAAATTTATAAGAAGACATATTTATTCTAAAATTAATTTTAATGTATTTAATCATTTTATTTCCCCTATTTATTTCCCCAAACTTATTTATTTGTGTATATACATTTTTGATTTAGACAGCTTCTGTAGAGTGTATATTCTTTTAACTAGATTTCTGAATGACTATGAAGGGAAGGAAATGAAACCTTACAGAACATGGACCATCCCGTTTAAGTATCACAAACACCAGTGGGGGGATAACTTGAAACAATTAGCCTGCACGATGCATTGGGGGCCTGTTAAGATAAAAGAGGCTGGTGGCGTGGTCTGGTGTGTAATTTAGCGCCCTCCTGTATCCTGAATGAGGCCCTGAAGGCTGAGGAAATAGGTCCTGGTCTCCCATGGGGAACCTCCATAAAACTGGACGACTATTTTAAAAAATTTTAAAAAAACTCCCTAAGGAGCTACCTTAATTTCCTCTGGGCAGACTGTGTGTATGTGTGTGTGTTTGTAGCCGTTTTATGAAGTGTGAGCATTAAGGGAGAGAGCTTCCGGCATGATGTGACCAGTCAGCGGGTCATCCGTTAGCTAACGAGTGAGCCAGAGAGATGACACATGGGAAATGAGCTAATTGGCCTGTTTAGAGGATGAGGCTTACTGAATGTTATTCTAGGTGCTGACTAACTGATGTAACAGCATTAGACACACTGGGACTGACCAGCACTGATGTGTTGCTATTTCTCTGTATGTGACAGAAGGTCAACACCATTTTTTATCCACAGGGATTAGCTTGGATTTCAATTTATTGGAGACTTTCCATTAGGGCGGTATCATTTACAAACTTACAAAACCAGCACTAATACCCTTAAAGTGATACCGATACCGATAGAGTACTTCATTTGATACCTTTTTTTCTACTTCATTTGATCATTAGAAACATTCAGCTGCATAAAATGCCACCACCACCGCATTTATTTTTAGTCCGTGTCCGTGTTCTAGTTCTCAAAGTCCCTTCGCTACGGGAAACAAACAACAACCTCCGAGCTGTCAACCTACACGCTGAAAGTTTTGAATATTTGGATCGTGTAATAAGGCAGGCCTGCTCTGATCTTTCAGTGACTGATTGTAAAGATCTACAAAGAATATGTTTACATCATTTTTGTGGAGGCGTCCCACCGAAACGGGTTCCCTTCCGACACTATTTTGCAGAAGCACCGTCAGGGCGTGGCGCCGCCGAGGACGATTGTGATTAGTTTAAGGAAATACAAACAGGACAGGGAGTTTTTTTTCACTATCCAGGAGTGAAATGGCATTGAATCCAGACTTTCCCCCAGCAGCGCTGTGGAGATAAGTCTGGCTACGCGAGACCAGACACCACAGTCGTGTACTATAGCCATACTCTTGAATGTTTCGGTGGAATCTCGGCACGCTGAACTGCCAACTCCATCAACTACACCGCACTTTGTGAAAAATACCCCTCCTGACATCACCACACCACAGACTGTAGCTGCTGCGGTAGTGGGCCGATCACACGTTGCATTAAATCGAAAAATGCTTGCTATTGCTAAAACTATACAAATCGTCGTATTTTTCTAGATCAAACGGGTACAAAACGGATGGATTGCAGGTGTGGTTTCGCTGGAGAAGTTTCAATACTACTTGACCTCTGGGTTATTTCTGGACGATACCTTAAAGGTATCGAGTACCAATATCCATTTTCCCAGTCTTTAATTCTGTAAAAGCAAAACATATTAATGTGACTTTTTTTTTTTGGTCTATACCTCCAGTGTTGACTGCAAGAAATCGTCAGTTTGAAACAGCGTGTATGGGAGTTAATGGGGACCAGACTAAACACTGACTGTTATCCTAGCTTTACCTTTTAGTTGTATCAGTTCCCAGCACGCTCAAAATCTATCTCTTTGAGAATCACATCTAGACATAATAAACCGAATGATGTATTTCTGGCTCATGGGCTTTTCCTGCCTTGGGCTGATGAGAAAACATTTGTTCAGTAAATTAGATTACTATCAACAACGTTTCTGTACAATGTATTTTGATCATTTGGTTATTTGAGGATACAGGACCCAAATGGGGCCTTAGTCTTGCGAGTTGCTTTGGAAAACAGCACCTGCTACGTGGCCAAAACTTGAAACGGAAATGAATTGTGACTAATGTTATTTGCCTTGCAATTGAGTGTCTCTGAGGTTATACCCTTTAGTGTTTTTGTGTTATTGCTTGGCAGCGGAGGGGTAATTATTTGGCCAGGCTGGGGGGGTTAGACACAGCCAGAGAATACCAGGGACTTTCCCATCATGCCTCAGTCATTCGAGGCCAGACTCTGAATGCTGTGACTGGACAATGTAAGAAGAATACTGTGTGTTCGTAATCTTCTGGTCCCCAATTTTCCACTTTAAAGAGGCAACAAGAAAGCTTATTGACTATAACTCATATAATATCTGCAAGAGGCTGATCAGAATTGTTAACCAGCAATTACTTTTGCAGATGCTGAACTTTCTGGCAAAACAAACAAAAACTCTGCAGCTACAAGCATTTCAAAGATAATCAACACGAGCAACAGTAGCTGAAATGAGAGCCAACATATACTCAAATTTCATTGACTTCAAATCCAAAAAAAAAACAAAAAGATTAGCCGTTGTCAGACCAGAGGAACTGTATTCTAAGAACCCCAATTTTTTATTGTGTCCGCACTGCAAGAACTAGGAAAGGATCATCATAAGAGGAATTGTGAGTGACGTAAGTGTACGGTGATTGGTCCAGAGACTAGGGTTGGGTACCGTTCACATTTAAAACAAATACCAGTCCTGGTACCTAACGGTTTTAAAAATAAGTTCAAACTTAAATTTCAACATTGTTATTTACATTTTGTTATTTATTTAGAACATTTTACACACCACACAAAATGAAACCACTCCCTCTCCCGTCCTAACCTGTCCCTGCAACCTGCAGCCTGTCAGTCCTCTATCAGGGCATAGAAAACGTGTGTTCCTCTGCTTTCAGCATGCAATTAACGATATATTATAAAGCACTGTCTCCCCAGTGAGCAGTTCCTCTCAGGGAGTCCCCAGAACGGTTTGGTCCGAAACTTTGCTGAGTAAAAACACCAAGAATCTTGCAGAATGAGGAGAACATTGCACCTCTGCCAAAGGTTCAGGTTTAGGTTCCCATGGGCCACCCAAGCTGGGAATATCTAGACCCGTACTCCAAGCATCCACAATAACATATACTTGTTATGTAAGTTTCAGTGTTTTCGCTCGTCTAGTCTGAACAGATACAAATGCCGGTCCACTAAACATCCTACCTAAGCATTTTCTCAGAGTTATTGTTGATCTAATGACATGACTTGTTTCCCCACATCAAGGCTGACTGAGCAAAGAAAGAGGACAAGACCTTACAAGCTCAACAAAATCCTCCCGAAATATAAAAAGCTTGAGGTGGAGGAGGAGAGATGTTTAGCTTGGATGTTAAACTAAATGTGCAGCGCAAACAGAAATAGTCACACAACGATTGCGCACACACGTACACACACAGACGGCCTCTGACCTGAGGGAACGGCAGGAGCCAACTTCTTTTGTAAATTGTTCCATTACAGCAGCGGAGGACTCTGGTGAAACTTTTCCTGCATGCTAATAATCATATAGAGGTGTGGGGATCTTTTTTGAGTATTTATTTAACATCAGGGTGAATCTGAGGACTCCCACCTTTGGTTTTCAGCTGCTTATCTTTATTTTTGAACCACAATGGCTCTTGTTTGCATTGGAACAGCTCAATTGTCTGAGGTGGCTGCAGTCGTGGGACTGAGGCCTAGCTTGCAGTTTCACTCACCTGTCCAAACAGCGTTGGGAAAGGAAGTGGGCCATTTCGTTCTATGATTCTTGATGAAACTATTTTATGCGGTGCCTTTTTTTCCCCCCAGAAATCCTTTGATCTAATTTTAATGGCCTGAGTTGAGCCCTGGAGTTCAGCGGTTTGGGGTTTGGACACAGAAAATAAAGGTTTCGAGAGGTGAGGGGTAGGGAGGGGACAATAATCGATTTTTAGCGTAAATCGCGGTAAAAAACTCACAATAAGTTGATCGTAGTGAATTTCCATTATGGGGATAATCGTGAATATCGTGAATATCCTCACAGTGTCCTATCTGTGATGCAATACAAATATTTGTTTCTTTAAAAAAGTTACAGTGTGACTTTTTTCTTTGTTGGGATTTTTTTCTTAGAATATTACGACTTTTTTCTGGAAACCTTACGACTTTTTTCTGGAAACACTCAGACTTTTTTTTGCAAAACATTCCGACTTTTTTCTCCGAACATTTTGGCTTTTTCTGTGAAACATTACACCCTTTTTCTCAAGACATTACAACTTTTTTTCTCAGAACATTACGGCTTTTTTCTTGATACATTCCGACTTTTTTTCTGAAAAAAAGTCGGAATGTATCGAGAAAAAAGCCGTAATGTTCTGAGAAAAAAAGTTGTAATGTTTTGCAAAAAAAGTCTTAATGTTTCCAGAAAAAAGTCGTAATGTTCTAAGAAAAAAATCCCAACAAAGCAAAATGTAAGGTAAAGATTCCAGTGTGTTTTAGTTTTAGTAACATTTTTAAGAATATTTCGATGATTATCAGGATAATATCGTGACTCGCAATTATTTTGGCCAGGATAATCGTAACATGAAGTTTTCACATCGTCCCGTGCCTAGTGAGGGGCATTGCAATTTGCAGACAAAGCCATCAAGCCCCAACAGCAGTTTGAAGTTATGTCATAGCAAATCGTCAAAGCCGAGCGACGGTGTTTTCTTGATGGGACAGATTCTCTGAGCAAGATGAGGAGCATGTGTCTGGTCGTACGCCATCTGAGGGCTGAGAGAAAAAAGAAACAAAAGAAAAGGAAGGAAAGAGCAAGGGAAAGATGAAAAGCCTTATCTGCGAGATTACAGTAAATTCAGCTGAGTGGGAGTGAGATAATGTGAAAAATCTGTTGGCTCTAGTGCAAACTTGTCTGCCAGAGGAAACATGCCGATGATTTGATGACATCTTCAACTCTAAGGCCAAGTTTCAGCGTGCTTCAGTGTGCTTCAGCCACAGCTGGCATAGAAACAGCCTGAAACACCACCAGACAACCAAAGCAAGGTGTAAACAACTGATTCAATCACTATGTGGTTCACTTCTTTTTCTGACTTCACTTATTTCTTCATGTCATTGATCAGCGTTACTGCTAATGCTTCATCTAAAACTCTGGGCTGCCCATGGGGCCTTGCGGTTTTAAAGGGATAGTTGGGATCTTTGAAAATGGGGTTGTATGAGGTGATGGCGGTCTGCATCTGGATCTGGCTCAATGAACTTCAACTTTACCCAGGCATCGCCAGCCTGTTGCCTGAATTAGCATCTTCATGGCTCTTGTAACTGACAGAGGCAAGTAAACCAAAATCCAGATTTTGGCCTCAAAAATGATACATAGTTTGGATACTTAAGTCCCTCTGCTGCTACATCATTACATCTAAAATCCAGGGCAGTGAACTTTGGTTTCCAAATAGCTGCAGGCTCAAAGGGAGGTAATATGCATCATTGCTGTTACTGCGATGCTAAACAGACCGTGTCGAGAGGAGACAGGGATTTTCTCGATGTCCCCCAAGGGCCTGAAGAATAAAAACATCTCTAATAATCTAATAATACCTTTTTTTTCTGCTGACTGGGTGATTTCGCAATGGCTGAGTGTGTGTGTGTGTGTGTGTGTGTGTGGGAGAGAGCGTAACGTTCATCTGGAGGAGGGCAAGGGGGTGACACAGAAAGATAGGAAAAAGGAGGATCGAGAAATAGCAAGTCTTTAACTATGCTGACCATTTTAAAAAACAGGCGATACAGTTTTAGAGTCGTGGTGTTATTTTTCTAACTTTCCAGTCGTTCACTGGTTTCTATTTATTTCCATACAATATGTAAATCAATTACTTGACGCATTCTTGAGCTGCGCCTCACATCTGTTACGATGTTCCATCACAGTGAATGCCAAGTCTGAATTAATGTTTGCCAGTGTTACATTATTCTTGCATTGTAATACAGTGAAAGTGAAGATTTTAAAGTTGCATTGCATACCACATAATGGTACTGTACTTGACAAAAACATAATGCAATCTATTTAAAGATTTTCACATGATACAACAGGACTAATGGCGCTAATGCAGCTGCCACTGCATGGTACGGCTCGACTCGTCTTGCTCTTTTTGTTATCATTAGCAAAAGTTGTGGATCACGAAGTCAGAAGTGAAAAACTAAAAGAGGAAAGTACCTGGTATCAAAAAAGTGAGTCGAGTTGAGCAGAGTTCAGTGGAAACATGACATAAGAGTTTATGGTATAGTGGCTCTGTGAAGCTCTACTTACAGAGGTGCTTTCAGCTAATTAATAACATTCTGATATTTGCCATTTTAATATGGAAAGGGGAAGCGCTGCCTGGCTCCAGCTGCTCCGACAGGTGCTCTTTGGTGAGGCAGGCGAAGATACAACAATATTTTAAAACTTGAGCATGGCAAAAAAAGACCTGTCTTTTTTTGGGGGGACCGACAGACGGGAAAAGCTTGAAAAAAAAAACACCTGTCCAGCTCCATCAGGCAGACAGATAAAGTTAGCGACTAGCTGGTGAATATGAAGGAGAATTTAACATATTTTTCTCAGGAGTTTGTGTAAATCTAAATAGAGCTAAACAGGACATAGAATATTAGACTTCCATACGTCGGATGGCCAGAGACACGACTCCAACGGTGGTTGTCTGGGTGTAAATGGGCAACTGTTTGCTAATAATATATGTGTGCTTCTTCTTCTGCTGCTGCTTTAAGGTACAAGCAGCGGAAAGCAGCTGATGTTTCAAAAAAAGCTGATTGTGCTAAGGGCCCTGAAGCAGCCATTTTGAAAGGGAATTGTTGACTATGGCTGCAATCCTGTAACTGTAGAAAAGGATATTACAGCTGAAACGTGTTTGATGTATCAAGCCTTCTTTAATTTCTCAACCAAGTCCATTTTTAACTACCCAGCACGCACTTCTCTCCCAGAGGGCAATGGGATGACGACATGTGGGAAAAAGCTCCGTCGGTCTGAAGTCTTAGCAGCTCTCAGCTTCGTTCTCACGGTTCAAAGTGTCGAAGAAAGAAAAAATAAAAAAATCCCAACTCCACTAAGGAGGCTGTCTGCCATTCCAGCTGGGCCTACCCACACCACCCCAGCCTGCAGCCAATGGTGGTGCTCCAATTTAACTGACTGGGCACAAGGATTTGTTTGTTTAAAACCACTAACCTACTTTTACAGCCATTGCAGAAGTCAAAGTCTTTACTGCGTGATTGCTGAGCTAATGCTGCACATCTATTCCAAAACCGGGAGGAATTGTTTGGAAAAAAACTTTTGGGTAACTACTAGGTGGTGGTGAGGCATGTGGGATGTATGTCAAAAGACACAGATTTTTCTTTTTCTGACTTCATCTGACCATCTAAAATGTACTTTGCAATGCACTTCTGCAGACTGAGGCCCTGTCTCCATATATCTGGAGATTTTTTATAAACAGATTTTTTTTACTCCATTTAAAAAAACAAATTCTATCCAGATTAAGAAGAAGAATCTGAGCATACAGAGCATTAGCTTTAGCTTCGGCGGTAGTAACAGATAAAACAATAGAAGCTAATTATTTCTTTCTATATTTCAAGGTGCTGTGGCGAAACCGAAATGTGATTCATGTGAATAGACGACGAGGTGAAGTTGCTGCTTAGTGCACAGCTTACCAGTAGCCGTTAGCATGTAGCTGTAGCCGTTGTTGTTGTTGGTTCTGGGCATGATAACACTGGGCATGCGTGAACTGAGGAGATGATGTCATTGTTTCTCAAAATCTCCTGGTTTACACGTCCACACAGAGTGCCAATATTCACCTTAGAAGGCGTTTTAAAAAATATCCGTTTTAGTGATGTAAAACTCTGTTTACATGTGAATGAGAGGCCAAAACAGAGAGGAAAATATCTGTTTACAAAAAATATCCAGATACATGTGGACAGGCCCTGAATCACAGTCATGTATCAAATATTACCAGGCGTTCTGCATAAGAGTTAGAGCGGCATGTATTCCCTTTAAAACCTATTGTCTTGCTTTTGTCCCTGGGGGACTTCAGACAGCATGACATCATTTAACAAGACACTTCTTCCAGCTGAAAACACAGAAACGGCACGCTGCGGAAGACAAAATGACAAAACACAGAGCCAGTGTCATTCCACAGCTACAACGTATTCCACTGCGAGACATATCCAAAATATTTATGGACTGCAGCTGCAGTTTGGTTTTTCCGCTGACTTTCCAGGATTCAGGCAGCATGACCCAACACCCAACCGGTGCGCCAACTTCTGACTACATCAACAACAACAACACTTTGATTAGTGTTGTGAAAAATAAAGACAAGACAGTAATGAGTGTGATTTGGCCTGGGCCCATCGGAGAAAGATTATTATTAATAGCAGCACTAAAGTGTTGTGAAAATACAGCATTTCTACATCTTTAAACAATGATACTGCAGTAACACCAAGCAGGGAAATTAGGAGTATGGATTGAGTTGGAAACAAGAGAGAGAGATGAATGGAAAGAGCAGAAAAGCAGACAGACACCGAGACAAGAGGGAAAAATGAGAAGACAGCTTGTAAGATTTAGGGCTGCCCCCTCTTAGTTGACTAATCAGTCGTTTTGGTCTTAGTGGACTCAGATTTCTGTAGTCAATTAGTCATTTTCTATGCTTTTTTAATGACTTCTTTCTAAGAAACCTCTGAGCACATCTGTTAAACATGAGATTTAGTGTTGTGTTTGCATGCAGGGTTTTACCTACCAGCACCCAAGCCTTTTTGGGCAGCACCTACATAAATAACAAATTTATCTTTAAGCTTTTAGTTTTTTTTGTTTATTATCTACTCTAGCTTTTCCACATTTTTATACACGGATAAGGTGATAGTAATGGTCATAAATGATGAGGAATTGCAGAATTTTGAAAATGTAAAACTTAAGAAAAAACTGGCATGCTTCTTTGCAGAGAAACTTTACAGATCTGTCGATTAAATCAACTAATCGATTATTCGACAAAATCATGTGATTGTTGGTCGACTAAGAATTTCTTTAGTCGAGGACAGCCCTAATAAGATTACACGTGTCTGTTTGCATGCTTGTTGATCTCGCAATACCAACCTACAAGGTTCATTCTTTTACTTTCACCTTTCTTACCTGATACGTTATTCATAAATTTAACAGTGACAGCAATACTGTGCAAGAATCGCTGCTAATTTGTGCCCAGTCAACATAAACAAGATGATTAAATGCAGTCTTCATCATTAGCATTTGGCCCAAAGGTGAATTCCTCCCATATGAACGCACACCCAAAACCATTCCTCTGGCTCTGTGTGCCATATTAAACAGCAGGCTGCGGCCCGCACGCTCTGAATCAGCAAATATACATCCTCGTTGGTACATATGCAGAAGTATAGGGCTTAACTACACCAAATTATCACAGTGACTAGTTCCACAGCTGACAACAGGCGTCATGTTTCTGGAGTTCTGAGTGGGAAACTACCATCAGCCACTGGCTGTTAGATTTTAGTGGTATGCATATTTTTAGCCAAGCTAGCCGTGTGGCTCTAGGGACTGCGACTGCGACAGTGTTTTCCGGCGCTGCTTTAGAATTTCATGAAATGTCATGAAGTCACAATGACACGACTCTGAACTCCAACTAACGGGCAAACAGGAACGAAAGCCTCGACGGCCTTTATTCCTCCTACCTGACCATGATGTGTGTTAGCAGTCTCCCATTTACTCCAACATCTGTATCCCATCTGTTATTAGCGCCTGTGTGTTAAAGTTTGACACCTGTGTGCTGCTGAGACCAAACCAACCTCTACATTTATTTAGTTGCAACCTTTTAGTCCGGTCGCTGTTTTTTGTGTTGCTGCCCCTCAGTTCTTTGGCGCCTACAGTGTGTATTGTAACACCTCTACTCTCCTGCAGGATATCATATAAAGCTCTGCAGGGCAATTGAGGATAGTGTGTCTCACTAAAACCCACATTTTCCAAACCCAGTCCCAGATGTCCCAGATTCAAACTGGCAACCATACAGCAGCCACCTCCTCTACCCGTCAGACTGCAGCCACCATGAGCCATGTCTCAGACAGCACTGTCATACATGTTCGAGCCATGACGTGACTTCATCTGCCCGAGTTTGCAATAAATGCCTTTGGAGTCGGTTTTATGAGCCAACTCATGAAACTCGTGATCCTACAACACAGTGCCCGAAGTGTGTTTCTCATTCTTAATCAAACGGACCGATCCCACCTCCATTAGCTTTACCATGTGTCTGTACATTTTCTTTCCAGTTTAACACTATCAGCCCTATCTGCACACATTACGTTAATATTGGACAACTCTGCAACGCCCCAGATAATGTTCAATAATGATGTTTTTTAATGTTCAGTGCAAACACTATACCTGTCAAATGTATTAGCATTGTCATTGTGAGCAGTAGTGCCTTACAAAGTAACATGTCCCAGGTGAAAAAGAAATATACTTAAGTTTTTTAAGATGTACTTATCACATTTTAATTGTACTTTATTATTGCATACTAAGTGGTGTTATTTTGGAACAACTTAAAGTATGATAACTGTTCTTCTAGAACTGCTTAAGTTCAACTTTAAACTATATTTGCAATATATTTTAATGTACTTAGTTGTGTTAAAATGGAACAACATTAAGTACTCAGATTACTTTTTTGTTGGAATAAGTAATGTAACATGTTAGTTTTGCAATTCAAGTAATCCATTATTTAGTTAAGTTTTCAAATAAGCAAAATAAGCAAAAACTTTACCGTATTTCCCTGCTCCTTTTGTTGCCACAAAAAAAGAAAATCCCTGATGCATTCACACAGTTTCTGTTTCTTTACTTAGAGGCTAACGTTAGCTGCGTGCTAGTGGAAACTCCGGTTGTGTCAGTGTGTGTAGCTCAGCTAGCGAGATGGCAGAGAGGACAGCCTTTACATTGTGAAAGTAAGTAACTAAGCATTGACCTGCGCCTGAAATGCCTCTCTGCACAGATCGTTAGCAGCTAAAGGCTGCACAGGTGCCGTCAGGTACCCTCACTTTCTATTTATTTTCATGTACTTCAAATAACTCAACTTTTTTCATGTTTACTTAATCAAACATAATGTTGCTGTAAAGAGGATATTGCGTCTGTCATCCTGTTATTAGCCTGCAGAGTTACGGATTAATGGCTGGTGACGAGATACATGCAAATGTAGACTTACAGTAGGCTCATTTTTGGTAACACAAAAGTACTCTAACAAATTACTTTTCTCAGTAAGTAGATCAATGGATTACTTTTTAATGGCAGTAATCATGTAATGTAACAAATTACTTTTAAAAGTAACGTTACCCAACACTGATGTTAGCATTTAGCTCAAAGCACCACCGTGCCTAAGTACAGTGCAGAGCGGCTACAGTGTGTCACTTATCAACACACAGCTGGTTAGGGTTAAGGCTTTACTTTTCACATTGCTACATAAAAGGCACACAACTGCCTGCATGAGTACTAAATGTTTATGATTTAATACATATAATACACAATCGTCCAGTACCAAAGTACTTCCTAGAGACTGGGCTGACACTGCAGCAGCTATAACTGATTAAAACTGCTTCAGCTAATAAGTGACATCCTCTGTGGTCATATTATAAAAACCCTCAGTCTTGATTTTCCCTCTGCTCAACATTAGTGCTCAATCCATTCTGTTGTGTTACTCACTGTAAATCAACTTCCTGTCCTGTTTTACTTAATTTACTGGTGATTTGCAAAAGAGCAACACATCCATGCAGGGTTGGCATCTAGGTGACCAGTGATTCAAATTAGGTTTGGGCGGTATCACGGAATAGTATTTAGAAATCCAGACAGTATGATTTTCAATACTGTCAGAAATACAGACACTCCTCTTTCTATTAAACTTATACAGATATGCTATCATTTGTGTTTATTCGTTACTCGCAGGACTCGTGTTGTAGGCACCTACAACTTTTCTTTCGCTGCTCTGTAGCTGTTGTGGAAGTCCCAGATACATCTGAAAACCAAACGGTGTCTGGATCATCGATTCATAACATCACCTGGAGGAACACACAGCTCCGTGAATTTCACTACTTTCTTCAGGAAGTAACGTTACGTCAGGATGATTGCAGTTTCCAGCACTACTTTTATTTGCAATAAACAGCTTAAAAGTACGCCGAAATGACTACAGCATGATGCAGATTTGTAAAAAGTATGAATTAATGCTTTGTCAGGTCTGTCCGCAAGACAATAACTTTTACAATGCTTTGTTTTCTGAATGGAGTTGGTATCAATCACACCCACTTCTACAGCGGTATGAACCCAAAATAAACTGTGATTATAATTACAATAAATGGATCAAAAGTATGCTGAAATATCTATATCATGACGAAGATTAGTAAAAAGTCTGAATTCATGCTTTGTCACATCTGTCCACAAGAAAACAAGTAAACAACTTTTAAAATGCTTGTTTTCTGAATGGAGATTTTTTTTTCACGCAATACACGGTAAGCCTGTATGACAGTATTACCGTATACTGGTAAAACGGCAAGACAGTATGAAGATATGAAAAAATAGATACCGCCCAAATCTAATTCAAACTCTAGTTGTGTCTAGTTGTATCCTCTGCTATTCTTCCCCTTCTCACACACTTCCATATGGATCAACGAGGGCAGAGAGTTCAGACCATGTCTCATAAAACCACCTCAGGCCCGAGGGCTGGGGGTGAGGGGTGGCACCTCTCTAATGAGCTTCCTCTCATTTGAAGTCCATAACCGATGTCTAAACCTTGTTAGTCACCCCCAAAGTGGGCACCAAAGCACGCAGAGCAGCTAACAATAGCATCTGACATTGAAAAAAAGGAGAAGCTGTTTCCTCATTTGCAGCATGTGTCAGTGTTTACCGCACAGCGCGAGCCAAATGCAGCCCTCCACATCTGGGGAGCAGTCACATGTTTTAAGTCCACTTCTACTCAGGAATCAAAAGCCAGGAAAAAATGTCAAAGGTGCTGTGAAGTTCAGTGGGTATCATGCACGGGACGATGTGAAAATTTCACGTCACGATTATCCTGGCCAAAATAATTGCGATTCACGATATTATCCCGATAATCAACGAAATATGCTTGAAAACATACTGGAATCACTTTATG
>JAOVVB010045978.1:0-14911 GCA_028570985.1 Heterobranchus longifilis
GTTACCTTAACGTGTGTGTGTGTGTGTGTGTGTGTGTGTGTGTGTGTGTGTGTGTGTGTGCCGCATGGACTGCATGTACAAACAGGAACTGTTCAATACTGCTGAATCTGAATCTTAAAACTGATCATTTTCACATTAAAGTGATACCAGTAAATAGTCTTACATTAAAACTAATAATAGTGTGGTATCACCTCTCTACTGTCCACTATCAAATAAAGGCAAAAATAACTAACTAACTAACTAACTAACTAACTAACTAACTAACTAACAAAATAAATAAATAAAAGTTTGGAAGCATTACAGCATTAAACGTCCTTATGTGAATCCCTGCAGCCAGCAGATGGCAGTGTTGAACAGTTAATTGGCATCAGCTCATTAACAAAGCCTGCTGATAGTATTTCAACAGAGATTCACACAACACTCCACACACCAACACTGATCATACACACTTTCAACTACACTAATAATCAGTGGAATTCATTATGGTGTTATCAGTGTGGGAGCATGTTTGTTTAAGTAAAAGTGATCAGGACTAAACAGACACACACTGTTTAAAACCTCTTCTGTGACGTCAGCTGTGTGTGATGTCACATCACAGTTCAACCAAAGTACATTATTACAGTAACACGTTTAAATAACACACATGCTGTATAAAACATGTAAAAATAAGAATAATGGTTATATAGGAGAATGTGGTTATGAAGGTTTTAACAGATAAAGAGTGAAACTATCTAAAAGTGTAAATGATTACAGAACATAATGCACTTGCACCCCACCCTCCCACTCTTCAGTCATTTTAACATGACTTGTGCCTGGATCTGGTTTGTGTGGAATAACATCTGAGGCCATGATTTATAAATGATTTGCACTCAGACAGGACCACTCCCCAGTTTCTCAAAAAACAAAAAAAAACAAAAAAAACAACAGTGTCTGTTATCTGATATCATGTATGATTTATTGTCCAAAACTATGGACAGGATCAGTTCTTCTTTAGTGCATAGTCCTTAAGAAAAATACTTCTGCACACTTTAGCCAAACATGAGTAAGTAACAGGTGCACAGGACAAAAAGGTCCTCTGAGAACAGAAAGAAGAGATCCTGCATACTTAATGCATTGAACTGAAACTATTTCATATTTACTCTTCTGAGGTACACTTTCTAACTAGATAGTTTTAAAAGTAATCTTGAAGACTTTCATTTAAATAAATGTCTGTTAAGTCACTATCTATTACCGAATGAGGTGACACAATTGTGATTGAGCCTATGGCTCTCTGATGAAAGCCTTTTGTTTTTTCATTTGTATTAAGAACTGGGCGTCTGTGGCGACATTAACAGGAAAAATCACTACAAGGAGACACTGTTTGGATCTCTGGGAAGTGAGGTCCAAAAACACACCTGCAATTACTGCTCATCACCAAAGAGAATGAAACTGAGATCTTTGAGATTGTAACCTTAAGTACTTTAAAGTTTTTACAAAAAGCTTCAAGAATCAAAGTTGTTTTGAGCCTCATAGTCTAACTCAGAAACAGCCTAATGTAGGAAAGCGTGTCCATATATTTCAAACCAAGTAATCAGTCAAACAGCTTGGAAATTGTACTCAAAAACAGAATTAAGTATATTATACTGTATATGCAATTTACCTCTTGATAATAACTCCAGTTCTGTCCTAATCCTTTGAGAAACAAATCTGCCTCCTAGCTATTTTTATTGGAGCAGCTCCAAATTTGATGTATGCACATGCACGTGTGCACGTATGCAGTCTCAGTCCCGGCATGTTTGTTTAATTATTAAGTGTTTGTGTTGTCTGGAAGGAAGGAAGCTCCGGCAGAACTCTGCTCGAACAACAGAGACTGAAGCTGACGGTGCACGAGGTGCTGCTGCAGCTTCTGATGCCATCACACAGCAGTGTATATACAAATATATTTAAAAAAATCAAGAGTCTTGCTACTGCACTGACTGAAATAAGTACATTAACTTACCACTATAAGTATTTGCAATTTAGTATACTTTTTAAAAGTACACTTATGTACAATTTACAATACACATACAATAAAATGCACTTTTTATAAGTACACTGAAATAACAATTGAAGAATGAGTATATTTAATTTTAGTACATTGAATTTGAACTTAATGGCATCTATTTTGAAGTACGCTTTTTAAAAGTACATGTTAAATATACTTAAGCACAAAGTATATGAGTTACAGTTACAGTTATGAAGTATACTTATTTTCAAGTTATTTGTAATACTAAATACTAGTACGCATCGTTTAAGTGTACTTTAATTTCACTTCATTAGAAGTGTATTTAAGTATACTTACAGAAAGTGCACTTTAATCTAAGTTCATGTTGAGCTGCATTTCAGTGTACTTTGAAAAAGTATACTAAATTGAAAATACTTATAGTGGTAATTTAGTGTACTTATGAAAAATATACTTATTTTCAATATATCTGGATTCATTTAAAAACGATGCAGATGATTTTTCTTTTTTTTTCTCTTTAATATACTACTTTTTCTTTCTTTTTTTTTCTTTAACCTGGGATTACAAAGAGTGACTGAGCAGAATGGAACACTGTTTGGTTTTGGTCCTGCCACCCTCTTTCTCATGCACCCAAACTATTTGTCACCATGGTGACGCGGTTTCTGAAGAGCCGAGCAGGTTGTTCAGCGCTCTTTACCTTCAGGGCATCAGAACAAAGCCTTGCATTCATATTTAAAGCCATGTCGTGCCTCTGCCACAGCAGAGATGGTTTGCATTAGCCTGCAACGTAGAAATAAGTGAAGAGCCAATAGTGTGTCTGCTTTTGGCCTGTAATTACTGTTTCTGTCTGCTTCTGAGGACAGCACCAAATTATCCCGCACAGACTAGGAAATCCCCGAACTACAGAAGAAAACACAAAGAGGAGTCTAAAACCTGATCTCCAGCGAGGCCTGTAATAACTGCCTTTTAAGTATATTTCACATTAACTTAACTTGTTAAGCTATAAAATCAAGTTAGAGCGGATTTCTAATGTTGAATTATTCCAGATTTGATGAATTATGCTCAACAAAGTTAATGTGAGTACAAGAATAACCTCGACCATCACTGCAAAACAGATGTGGTTTGACATTAAAGGGATATTTCGGATCGTTTGAAGTGGGGTTGTATGAGGTAATTATCCACAGTCAGTGTATTATACAGTAGATGACGGCCGGCCAGAGTCACACCTAAAAAAACTCAATATCAGTTAAGTATAAGCTATTTCGAATATTTTCACGCTTTACCTTGTCGTCAAACAGCCCTTTACGACAGGAACTGAAGTCGTTATATCGCTCTCTTCAAAGCCACCAGAATCCTTTGACAAAAACAGTAGTTTTACCTCACAGAACACAGGAGTCACTGGTCTACTGCTGCCTCGATCGGTTAGTTTGTTAGTTCCTGACTCTTTAAAACACAGAAGTCACACAATAACACAAACTAACTAACCGATTGAGGCAGCTGTAATCTCTATAAAACAGATTCTGCATATGAATGTAGAATCTGTAGGCCACAGACTGCCTGCAGATCTGGTTTCCATTGAGCTTTGGTTGAATGCAGGTAAACAGTCTGTGTGGAGAGTAAAAGAGGCGGAACTCATCGACCAAAATGCAATCGAGGAAGCCATTTCTGCTAATCGGACTGTAAACGGTGACCGGCGCACGGAAGAGGAAGTCTTGGCCTGCATATCTGCTGGCTACACTGGAAGGCCAGAAATATAGTCTGTTGCCCTCAGAGGCTAAATCACCGTCAGACCGATAGCCGATGGGTTCCGAGACCGAGGCAGCGGTAGACCAGCAGCTCCTGTGTTCTGCGAGGTAAAATGACTGTTTTTGTCAAAGGAGTCTGGTGGCTTTGAAGAGAGCGATATAACTTCAGATCCCCGTTGGAATTGCTTAGCTTCCGTGTCGGGACTCCTGTCTGCTTCTCCAAACTGGAGGCACCATCTTACTGTAGTAATACACTGGATACTGCAATTACCTCATACAACACCACTTCAAAACAAACTATCCCTTTAAAGATTTGTAATACCCATATTCAATTTCCTTCTTCCTCTCCAGCTACATTGTCGCAGTTGTTGTCAGGTAATTGTTGGTGTTGGGTTGGTTTCATTTCCTCGTTGCATTACATCCTCGTGTGCACCGCAATACAGAGCAAGCTAACATAGCATCAGCTAACTTAACTAAATGACACAGTAGCAGAGAAGACTGGAATGTTTTCTTTTTAAGTGCGTCACGCCGTCACCCAGCGACAAGTGTGTGACTTGAACACTGTGAACACAGCATTAGTCTGCCCCAGTATCACCTCTATATATACTATATATTTTATTCAACAATAATAAACAAAAATATAAAGCATCACATCAACTTTTTATAGGCAGAGAAAAATAAAGGGTATAATTTTATACAAGACATCTAAAAAAAAAAAGAGCACAAATACATAAATCACAACTAATAGTAACGATTACAGTGAACAATTTGAACAAGGGGGGAAAAAGCACAAGCACTATAACTTGAAGAGCGTATAAAAATCACAAATTTGCAAAATATTCCCTACTGGGTAATTTACATTGACCATGGGGTTAAAGAGCCCATTATTAGGGTCAGGACTGCTGCGTTCAAGGACACTAGAAGCTCCACATAAGAGCCGTCCCGTCTCAGATTGGTAGATGCTACTGTCTCTGAAACAATCCCACATTATAGTTCGAAGGTTTAAAAATCATCATTTAAAAGAGATCAAAAATCTACCAGCTTTAACAGTATATGGCTTTGCTGTTTTCTTGAGTCCCTAACATGTTAAAGATTAGCACCACTGGGCTGGCATTAACATCAAAAGCTGGGTTAACGTAAATAAGTACTGTAAAAAGGATTCAAAATATTGTCCGTGCTCGCCCGCTGTGTCTTCGTCTCGCGTTACAGAACCAGAAGGAAATCGATCATCGATAAGACGATGCTTTTCTATTTCAGCAAAAGCTTTTCTCAACATTTTCTTGTTTTCAATTTTGAGCTTCTTTTTCCTGCTTCCAAAACCATCAACATCATAAAGCTTAACGGTCACATTATATCAAATGTATGTACTACATGTACAGAAACAAAATCAGATTTTGAGGTGTTATTTACAAGCCTCTTTCTGTCTCAACATTTCCCTTTGTAAAACGCTGTACTCTGTACTGAAACTTCACAGGTAGAAAAATACAAAGTTCCTATCCTCGTATTTTCTGTCATGCGATGCAAAAACACGGACAAAGTCGTCAAGACATCACCACCTTTCTGTCCTACAAAAATAATTGGTAGCAAAATAGACTTTAAAGTCTCCAGAGTCATGCATCTGTCCTATTCACTGGTTTCTGTACATAATTCAGATGTTTTTTTTTGTTTTTCTTTTACGGTCCTGAGTGTGCAAAAAGTCAATATCACTGATGGCTAAAAATAAGACCAATGTTATGGACTGCTGAGAGAGAAAATTAAAAAAGCAAAGGCATCTTCCTGCTCTCTTTACACAGCATTCTGCAGAGAGTACTCATATCACACACGAGTATTCCTACTGCAGTCTGTGTGTTGAATTTATAATTTAACTAAAAGTTTGCAGAATAGTATGTGAGATGTTTTCAAGTTATCATATACTACCTACTACACAATACAATGCTGCAAAAGTATTTTGCAAATTGGCAAAGCTTCCTGAAATTAACGCAGGATATATTTCATATAACCTTCTGACAAGAACTATTGCAGCCACAACTGCCATTGAATGCACTTTGCCAACATCTCTTTACTAATTATTAACATTTTACAAAAGTGCATCATCCTCCTGATGAATGTCTTTAAGTACTCATGTGTGGGTTTAAAGAGTTGTAGCTCCTGTCTGCTTAAACTAAAGTATGACTGATTCCTTTCTTTATCATTTGTTCCAGCCTCGTCTCACGAAACGGCCAATTTGTTAAGTCGTGTGGTATCACGACGCATTTTTGGCTTTTCGCGTGTCATTTTTACGCCACGTATTTGCACGCTCAGAGCTCTTTCTTTTATTTTCAGCGAAACATTTTGTTTTTCTATACTTTTCAAAACACAAAGGCTGCGTCCAAAATGCCATACGATGTACTACATACTGAATATGTATACTATTGTTCAACATACTTTTGTGTATACACACAGTAGTGTGAATCTTTTCGGGTGCACTGATCTGTAATTACAGCGTGAGCCTCCTTGCCGGTTGGACACGTAACCATGGTAACCTGTGCCAACCTCAGCTCTGCCGTCGTCGCCAGATAATGTTTGAATTACTGAAAAAAAGGCGAGCAGCTAATCCAACGGCCGCAGGTGATTTTTAGACTGTAGAAATGTAAACTGAAGTGTTATTGCTGTTACAGAGCTGCCTGGTCGCTGTCTGTTTGTCTGTTCTGAACGTTGTCGTCACTACCGCATTGCATTGTGGGATATTTATGCCGGCGTAGTGTCCAGTGTTGCATACTGTGATATTTCACCGGAAATAGTATGCACATCGCGTACTATTAGATTCATACTAAGGTTTCGGACATTTTTTTTGTGTTTCCTGTTTTCTTTTTTTATTCCCTTACATCTGAAGGGAAGGTGGGAGGAGGCGGGTAATGTTCTTGTTTTTTAACCGCTTCAGTGTATTGTCTTTTTTTTCTTTCTGAAAAAGTCAGAAATAAAATATCTAAAATTTAAAAAAACAAAAAACGGTGGATGGCAACAAACACACACGGCCCGTGTGAAACGAGTTATGTTAACTTAGCTGTTGATTTTGGTTATTTACGTTGATTACGTAACTTATTTACATACTTACATTAATTTTAATCCAAACCACAATGTTTTCCATAAACTTACCACCTAGTTTTGTTGCCTAAAGTAAACGTACGTTTTGTTTGAATTCACAAAACTGCGACCGTAGTTAAGAATCATATTAACGTCAAGAGGTCCTGAAAGCGTCCGTATGTTACGAGCTGTGACTGAGGACAGGACGTATAATGACACGCGAAAAGCTTGAGATGCGCTACATGACACGCTAAACACGGATCACGTTTCCTGTCTGAAACTCACATCTGTAGTTAAACACGTGTTACTCGCCTTGTCAGAGTAATACAGTATGACAGTATGAAAATTCCTTCACACAGTGTTTACAAATACTGGCTGAACATTTCCATTACATTATTATTTTCAATCCGTCTCGCTGGCTCACATTTGTAAATGTCTTCATAACCAATAATCAAATGCCCAAATACAGAAACAAAGTCAAGTGAAATGCATTTAACATGATCCTATACATGCTTTACAAAAATTGTTATTAATGCTTAAAAAAATTAAGGTCATTTTTTTTTATATCCACTGTTTAACTTTAACATCTGTACAAAAAAAACATAAAAATCATGAAAAATGAAATTTAAACAAAGAGGAAAGAATCTCTTAATTGAAAAAACAAAAAACCTCCTCCCATTGCTACAGCCGACAAATGCCATCATAATAATTCTGGACAAAATGGTACTGCTTTAATGCACTTGTCCCCTTTTGCCACAAACAACATGTATATAAAAAGTGCTACTGACAGCCGGAGGGGAGGGAGGACTAAAGTTTCAGATTGAGGAGTGGGTGGGGGGGGGGGGGGGGGGGGCTTGCTGTCTTTCCGTACTTGTGTAGCCGTTCTTGCCTGCATGCAGTCTGTGTGTTTTTAGTCACTGACAGGAAGTGGGTGGATGAAGGGTTTCCCTAAGAGACGCTGGAGCAGCGGATGCTCGGGGAGCCCATTTGTGTGAGCACCTTGTCGAGCCACTGCAGGGGGCCGTTCAGGTGCAGCTCGATCCAGCAGGGGGTGCTGGTCACCGTCTGTCGCCTGGGAGACACAGGAGGAGAAACAGAAACAGATGCTGAGTACACAGAGAAAGCTGTTTAGAGCAGGACGTGTGTGAGCAAATGTTCAGCAAAGTCAAACTAATCTACTTTCATCACAAAAGCACAAAAAACTGGGTGGATGCAGATTTCTGTGTTACACTTTTAACACATTTTGATGCAGATAAGACAGAATTTATGATCAGTTTAATATAAAATAAGTGTGAAGTGAAGCTTTTCTATGTGTGTTCACTTGGGATTGAAAATGACAAGATCTGATCTATATTTCATGTCTACAATCATTGTGTTTTATGTGGCACTGCCTCATCTAACAGGGGTGTAACGGCACACTAAAGTCACGGTCCGGTGTGAGTTCGGTACAGCAGAAAGACAAAAGTTCTGTGCGAGTTTGGCAGAGCGGGGAAAAAAGTCCCGGTTCTTTGTGAGTTCGGTGTGGGCTGAGATTTCAGGGGGGACGCAGGGGACATGTCCCCCTCAATATATAACCATGGATATTTGAGGACTTTTATTTTGCCATAATTAAAGACATTTTCACTATAAATTGAGGCAGAAAAGGCACAAATTGGTGAGTGTTTGCCACTCAAAATTTTCCTGGGGTGGGGACCCCCCCAAGCCTACTGACGCACATTGCATTCACAAAAGAAAAAAACAATTAGACACCTGATCTCATTATTATCTTGTAATTATGTCATAATTGTGAGAAAATATCTCATAATTACGAGATCCTGATCTCGAAATTAACAGACCTCATAATTAGGCTTCAAGGTATTTTCTCATTACAAGGTATTTCACCCATGCTCTGCCGTTTCATTTGCGCTCGCCATAGTGTGACTGACTCGCACGCTTGTTGTGCTAACAGCGTACGGCTAAACAGTTCCAGGTGGAACTCGCACTTGTGAACTTTGTTTCCATACTACGTGCATCAATCTACAGCAGAGGTTCTCAATCTGTTTTCAGCCAAGAACCCCTAACAAGATAGAGAATATACACACGAATCGTTACAGCCTACTACATAATGATAAGTTTAGCTGAAATAAATATGATGACCTGAGCCAAAACTTGCTAACCTCCGTCTCTCTAAAGTTCAAATAATGCTTAAGAAAAAATGTATCATACTGAAACTGAAAATAGGAAGTTTTGTTTCATAAACATGTATTACCTTTGTCCTATAGACCTCTGGACAACCTTAGGATGTACAAAGTCATACGGTTTCTGCACTTACACGTTCTTTTAAAACATTTTTCTTTTGTTCTTGAGAAAGAAAAACTTTAGAAGAGGCACTATAAAGAAAAAACATTTCCAGACATTCAACGTTTTTGGTCTCCATATCATTTGGGACTTCCCTGATTCCCTACAGCCTTCATACAAAAACACATACTGCTTTCCCCACAGAGGAGAGGAGAGGCAAGAGTGTTCACGATAATATAATGTCTGAGTGTAAGTGGAGTTAAGTGACAGCTCTTATGACTAAAGTGCCTGGTGAAAGACCAACATCAGCTGCAGAAAACATTACAAACTATTACAAAACGCAGTTTATACATGCTATAAAAAAAAGAGGGATTCTGTTTTCAGTGTGCCTCACCCACCCTCGCTCATTTCTGCCTCTGTGCTCTGCCATTGACTCATTTCTGTTGTGCTTTTTTTCACTGACAAATCTTGCAAAAGTGAACATTTCATTTGGGTGAAAGTGATGAACCAAACCGCATGTTTTGAGGCAGCTTGAATGAGTTAAGTAAATAAAACAAGGAACACTATAATCTCTCAGTCAATGCCAAGAACAACAGCAGGCAAAATGTATCCTGTACGTTGTTATACATCTAATTTATGCATTGGCAAGCCAGCTGATCAGAGACGACTGCCAGCTGTGTGATTTCCCTCTGGTTTATATGGTTTGTTTCATGAGTGCTGGCAATAAAGCTTCTGTCTGAATAAATTAGGTGCAACAATGATCAGGGTTCCTACACATTTTCCATTTCAAAATGGCATACTTTTCCAGATTCCTCGGTAGATTACGTACAAGACGACAGTGCTTTTGTTCTTGCATATGGCTGCCCCCCCCCAATGCTGGAGATGTCGAACGATTTTTTTTTACACAAAGTTTGCATCAAGTTTTCTTTTCCCATTTGGAATCCTTCGCCTTGTTGTCAACACTGGGAATGGGCAACCAGTGTGTCAGCCAATCACAACTGAGAGCCAAACTGTAGAGGCGGTAGACCGTTTTAAATATTTAGGAATGATTCTGTACACCAAACTAAACACATTTTTAAAAAATGATTAAAATGACAGATTCCTCTGGTTTGAACTTTGTTGGAAACATTTGGATAATGTAAGCACATAACTCAACTAGATATAACATAGGGGTAGTCGTTTTAATGTGGAAATACAACATATTTTAAGGTTCATTTCAGTATTTGAGTCAATGTACTTTGTTACATTCCACCACTGTGTATCCAGACATATACATTCCATACTTTTCCATACTGCATAGGAACCCTGAATGATAGTTTTTGTGAGATCTATTAATCATCTTTATATCTGTATTTTGTTTACATTTTTAGTGAATTAAAAAAAAAACAGGTAAAAGGGATAAAAGAGTTTAAAAAAACATCCAACAGTGAGCCTGGGAAAAGACAGAGAGAGCGAGGTGTGGGTGGAGGCCTGGCTGGTCCAGTAACCTGAATCCAGTTTTTAACCGTCTCCACATGTCAGCATTTGGTCTGGACAGGACCGGTGGAGCAGTCGCTCGCAGCACAAAGGTTTCCCCTGGAGGAAACCTCCGCCAACAAGCCAACTTTCAGCCGATCTAATTTATTCCGTCTCCTCCCTTCTTACTATCAGTGAGTCAGACTGTATGGAAAACAGGGAGGGGATGGAAGAGGGAAAGTCTGACATCTCTTTTTGACACAGCACATGTGTGTTTGTTTAAAAATAGTCTGGCGTGCCAACCGGAGCCTGTTTCTATTGATGAGGGCTCGGCGACGTCATGCACCGGATTCACCAGAGTGTGAGCAGATGCCTGAGAGCGGGGGCGGCTGGATTGTGGGATGTGATTCACACTCTGTTTGTTTCTATTGTCTGTGTTTACATAAGGGCTCGCTAAGGACCTGATCTTTCCACAACAGCGCTTATAATGTTGCTGACACGCTGGTTGTGGATTTTAAGTTGAAGTAGTTCAGCTCTGTAGTGGTTGGGGTTTACCGTTTAGGAAATGAGTGAGTGGTTGTCATTAGCAGGGTTCCCACACCTCCTTGAACATCAAATTCAAGGAGTTTTCAAGGACTTTCCCTCAAATTCAAGGACCCAACAGGGCATATTTTGAGACACTGATCATGGTTCATTACTGTTATAACACTGACAATGTTTATAATGGGAACTAGGAGGCTGGCACATGAAACAATGACGCAACTGTGATCAACCCTGACTCCTACAACATTATGCTCCCGTATAACTGAACTGCATTGTCAACGACCGTTTTTTTTCTCACGGATTACAGATTTTAAACACCTCGTTAATGTTAACAATGTTGAATTTTCGTTTCACTCGGGGCACAAACCGCGGCCTGCTGGGTGAAAGTCCCTGTTTTTGCGACCCCGTCCATCCACCCCGACCTCCTCCACATGGGGACTTCTGCGGACTTTAATTAGAAACGTAATTGAGAATGGGAATGTAATTTTTAGGAGACCAGGCTGCTGCGGGAGACACATGCAGACAGCGGCACGTAGCCTATTTACTAAATATTTAAAAAACTTAAATTTCTATTCATGCGCACAATATATAAATTCAAGCACTTTCAATGACCCATGTCTATTTTGAAAAACTTTCACAGCCTTGATTTTTTTCTCCCTCAAATTCACAAACTTTGATGGATCTTAAGGACCCGTGGGAACCATGCCAACCACCCAAAGCTGATCTGTGACAGCAGCGTACCTGTACTCGGCTCCCCAGCCTTTGACGAAGCTCATGCGGATGGTGCACATCCTGGTGAGTTGGTAGACGGCCTCAAAGCCCTGGTTGACGGACTGGGCCAGCAGCGCTGCAAACTCCTGGTTATTGAAGATCTTCAGGTTACATCCTGGAGAAAACAACCAACACACAACCAGAAGTCAGGCCACAACGACGGGTCACAATCACCTTGGTTTTACTGTATTTAGACTAGAGCCATTTTTCCATACACATGGGCCAGCGCAGAGCATTATCCCAGCGCGGCAGGGATTTGCATTTCCATGACAACAGGGCTACCTGCTTGCAGGTGTGTCTTCAGTGGCGCGGCTTTATGGTAGCTCTGTGTTGGCTATTTTGGCCGTTTTTATGTTTTTAAACAGTATTTTAAAAAAGTATTCCTCATGACACGAATATGTAAGAGTAGGATATTACTACAGACACATGTATAAAACACATTTAATCTCCTTTAAATTCGTCACAATAAAAGTCCCTCGTTATTTTGTTATTCAATAGCTTTTATTGTGAAGAAGCAAAATCAGGAAATGTGTCTCATCTGCAGTAACGTAACACAACTCCTACTGTTAAAAGCGAACATGAAACTGTAAAATAAAGCAGATATCTGAAAGTAAAAACAGCGACGCAGGAGAGAAACTAAATTTCCAACCACAGAGATTCAGTTAGAAGCTACAAATGTACTGAGGCATAAGATGTTGAAAAAGCGCCTTTTTCAGAGTCGCTCGCACTCGCAACGCAACACAGCTGTGGAGAAGCAGAGACAGGGGGTCATCACAGGATGGCTGCGGCCGGCGAGACGTCACCGCAGCCCGCTCTGCAGAAGGACCATCCGGACATGATTCGGCGCGCTAAAACTGGTCATGGAAAAGCAAATCAGCGTGGCTCGGTTTTGCGTGGCCAAAAGTTCCAATGGAAAAACCCCATAGCAGCAGAAAGTCGCTGACAAACACACATAGTCGTCTCCAGAAGTTTTTCCTGCCCTAAAGACAACACAACTTCATACTGGAGTTTTTTTTATGAACACATCGGAAAAGTTGTCTCCGTCAGCTTGACACACACCTGGAGGGATCTTGCAGACGGTGGCTGGGTGCCAGCCGTATCGCTGGTTACAGTTGGGGCTCTGGACAAAGATGGCGCTGTCGCTGAGACACTCAGCAAACACTTCTCCTCCGATGTAATACAGCCGCACACCACGGCCTTGAAGAAAACAGAGACAGAACAAACTCCTCAGATAAAATGCCACAATGAAGACATGAACAGTGGAATTGGTATAAAAATGAATTACAAATAAATTATCATATGGACAGTAAATAATAATGAACTATATTTTTAGTTATTTTTTAAGTTATAAAGTGCTTGAAAGACATAAAAATAGCAGACAGTCATTAAAAACAGAAAAGTAAAATAAATCAATATATTTAAAATAATCAAGAGAATAAAAGTTAAAAGAATGCCACTGTATAAAAAATAGGTCTTAACATATCAAAGTGAATTCAGGCCACAAACCCTGTGAAAACACACGTATGAATGTGATTTAGCAGAGTGGAGTCGTACCAATGTGTCTGCGTGTTAGCTCCACAGCTGCGTTGCGGTTGACGTTGGACAACAGGCCCAGGCAGAAACGCTCCGAGTTGGAGGGGTCCGTGAAGCCGTCCACCGTCAGCGAGGGCTGCGAGGCGTGGAACGTCTCTCCTACTCGCTGGTTCAACTCGTAGTAAGAAATAGAGCACCAGAAGGCCGGCTCGCAGTACGTCACTGGCTGAAGGTCTGACACGGAGAGAAAGATACAGTTTGTTTTCATCAAACAGACAGAGAGACATTCTGCAAACGTTCCCTCGTTAGCGGTTAGCTTAGCGCGACGCCATTTAAACATCACCGCAACTGCCTTAGCTGCGTCACCCTCTATGATGAGCCACACCATCATCATTTTAATATGTGAAAATCAGAATAATCATAGAAAAATTATCATTCCCTCTAATATCGCAAATCATATCGCAATTGCAATATCAGTCAAAATAAGCGCAATTAGATATTTTTTCAAAATTGTTCAGCCCTAGTATTAAATGTAACTTATTGAAAGTGGAAGTATTGCAATGAACCGCAGATGATTAAAATGCAATGTATTCATTTCATGTCATATTCATGTTTCTGAGGCCCGCGGGCTGCACTTTGAGCAACTATGCTGTAGATAGTGGGGTGGCTATGAATAGACTGAAATGTGCAGATCAATAAGAAATTCAATGCTTGAAATAATACAAGAGGAAAGAAACGGGTAACAGGAGACAGGAGTCAAGGTTAACAGGATAAGAAGTGGGTGAAAAATCAGAGGAATAATGGCCAGAAAACAGAATAGATGGGAGAAAAAATGGAAATGAAGAGCAACCGAAGAAAGGAGGGGGTAAAATGTGGGGAGAAAAAGGGGCTGAGGTTAATGTAGAGGGGGAAAAAAACATAACCAAAGAAAAAACATTAGGCTGAGCTTGCGTCACAAAATGTCAAACCCATACGCTGTTTCCCAGAAGGAAATATGGAAACTCAACCCTCACTGGTGGGACGCTGGAGCCAAAATGGTCAAATTACAGGCTTATCCATGATAATTTTCAGTAACTTCAACTGGTTCTGGTAATTTGCTCTTTTTCCCCTCAACATGGCCACTCTCTAACAACCTCAACATTTTTTGTCCTTGGCTTTGAAGTCCAGAACAGAGCTGGACGAAGCTGCCAAATGAAACTGGTGTGATTTTGTTATTTCACTAGAGGCTTTCCAGCCAAGCCCCCCTGGCGTTTTTCCATCCTGATAGAATAAACATAGGATAGATTGTCATTGAAGTTAGTGTCGGCTCGGCCTGTTTAACGGAGAAGACAAAGGCTTCTTTCATCACCTGGTTTCCTTTTACAAAAATGGAGTTGAATCAAACAGAGAATTCCCACTGGGGGAGATACACTATTGAAACATTTGTCTGTAAGTGAAGGCAGACAGAAAAGTACACACATTTAGGGACACACACACACACACACACACACACACACAGACACACACACACACACACACACACACACACACACACACACACACA
>JAOVVB010045986.1:0-14911 GCA_028570985.1 Heterobranchus longifilis
TCATAGACTGCATAAATCTTTATACAGTCTATTAGTTAAATAGGTCTACATAACTTTTGTGATTTCATCCTTCTTGTCTCTACTCCTTTCCCATTAGCATGGCTTCCTATCTGACATAGTGTTAGCTAAGTAGCTAACTGCTATGTAAAGTCGTCATGAGGAATCAGTACCTTGGCTTGTAGTGTCGATGTTATAATTAACTAATTCATCAGAGGAGACATGAGTCTTTATTACTTCGATGCATTTGTAATATGACAGCTGATTGAATTGCTTTTTAACGTTTTACTTACTCATTACTCATTTTGTTTGTAGCCGGCAGCATTAGCTAGCGTTAGCTAACATCGACGCTGTAGGCCAAGACAGTGATTCATTTAACAACTTTAGCTAGTAATGTTAATTTAACTACTTGCCAACATAACTAACCGTTAGCTAAGACAAACAATCCGTATGCGGTCTTTGCTCCAACATCATAGATGTAACGTTTGGCGTTAGCTTCACGGATTTATAATAAAAACGGTTAGCTTACGCTGCCGCCGCAAGCTACATGCTTTTCAACAAAGATGAATTTTCAAGCGCTGAATCTGCTTCCGGTTTACACGCGGAAGCGCATGTGTAATGTACTGGGCTGCAGCACCCCTAATGGTGGGAGGCTGTAATTGCAAGGCAAAAAAGTTGCAAATCAATAAATACATTTAAAAAACTCTTTGCGTGAACAGTAAAACATGCATGTTCGTTAGCCAACTATGGATCTATATTTTCTCTAAACTATTTACTATACAACGTATAAAATAAATACAGTATCAAAGATATGTGGAGTGTACTAAATAATATTATTAGAAATGGATCTAGAAACGCAAGTTACCCTGAATATGTTGTTGAGAACGACAAGACCATAAATACATAAAAAAAAACCATTATACTTTTATGTGGTTGTGGTGGTGGTGGTGGTGGTAGTGGTAGTGGTGGTGGTGGTTGTTGTTGTTGTTGTTGTTGTTGTTGTTGTTAAGGCAAGGCAAGTTTATTTATATAGCACATTTCATACACAGATGCAATTCAAAGTGCTTTACATAAAATAGATTTTTTTTAAAAGACAAGAGCATAGAAAAATAAAAAGATTAAAAAACAACGATTATAAAAAAAAGGCATGTGGTTTTGAGACCACGTGTCTAGAGACCAAGTCTTTTGAGACCGCTGTCTCTTTAGACCCTGTCTCTTTAGACCTCGTCTCTTTAGACCCCTGTCTTGTGAGGACACACTTATTTTCTGCAAAATCCTTTTTGACGAGGAAACCCATGGCAACGCTAACTTCCAGGTTGGCCTACAAAAAGACATCATCCCTGGGGCTTCCTAAAATGAAATATCAAACATTGTCTGGGTTTAAATAACTCAGTGTAAAACTCAGTGTAAAGTAAAAATTCCCACTGCATTTTCACACACATTGGAGTTGTCAAAATGCTTGTGATCCTCTGGCAGCTGAGCTGTACAGGGTCAAACTCAGATGTGGTTAAAAACAGAACTAGAAGTCACTGTTCTCCCTCTGACAATAATCTCTAATTGAGAGTGATGGTGATGCCCTGATGACCCAGTATTTACCTGAACTCACTGCACATTAAACACGTCTCATAACCCTTCTTTCTTTTGTTTTGTTTTATATCATTTAATAGTGTTGAAAAATGCTTAAAGTGACCACATGTGGGAGTGACTGGTTACAGCAACAGCCTGAAGTTATGTGGAAACCAGTTAAGGAGAAGTGGACATTGCGCATTATCGTCCCTCCTCCTTATCCAGTCATCTTGCCGTCGTGCGCGCTGCGAGACTTTTTATTGGCTGAGAAGACGAGCGTCAAACGTACGTACAGTGTGGTACCCCTCTCTAAGATGAGACGTTTAGGGAACGGATAGTGTACGTCCAACACGCGCACACACACACGCACGTACGCACACACACACACGTTCATTCTTTTGTTTTGCACCGGGACTTGGGAATTTCGCCTAGCCTACTGTATTGATGGCAATAAAGTCTCTCTTATCTTATCGTATCGTATTTTATGTTACCTTATCTTAATGGAAAATAATACAACACATTTTACATAGCCTATAGGAGAAACAAAACAAATTAAAATAAATACATACATTCAAATAAATTGACTGACTCTACTTATGAATATTTCTGCGTTGAATTTATTGAATAGTACACCGTAATGTGTGGCGATTGACAGACAAGTAACGTTTACTGAATTCATTTCGGAATTACGAGTTTTACAAGGAGCTCTTGAAGTGCTCCAATGTCTGCGCGCTGATGGTGCATCTTTAGTGTGTGTGTGTGTGTGTGTATGTGTATATGTATGTGTGTGTGTGCAGGCTACAGTATGTGGGAGGAGAAAACGCCACTGTGCAAACTTGCTATGCTTGCTATGGAGGACGGCTCGGACTGATAGCAGCAGGCCTGAACTCCCATCCGGCCCATTCGTCGCGATGGATTTCGTGCTGAGCGGAACGGCCGCGTGCGGAGCCTGTCTGTTCACCAACCCGCTCGAGGTCGTCAAAACGCGGATGCAGCTCCAGGGAGAGCTCAGGAGCCGGGGCACGTACCAGATTTACTATCGCAACGTCTTCCACGCTTTTTACACCATCGGGAAAGTGGACGGGCTGGCCGGCTTGCAGAAAGGACTGGTGCCCGGACTCGTTTATCAGTTTTTTATGAATGGGGTCAGGCTCGGCTCGTACGCCATCATTGAGTCCTCTGGTTACGTCCACACCAACGGACGAGTCAGCGGGGCCAAAACCACGTTAGCAGGGGCTGTGGCTGGAGTGGTGGGAGCCGTGATGGGAAGTCCCGTATACTTGGTCAGTAGCTGGCTTTATTTTAAACTTCGTTTTGTTTGTACTGGTCCTAAAGAGTCGGAGTAAAGTAAAGTAAACGCAACTTGTCTCCACTGACAGGTGAAGACGCATCTGCAGAGTCAGTCTACTTCCTCTATTGCAGTTGGACATCAGTATAAACACCAGGTAACACCAGGCACATAATATTACATATGAGTGGCAGGCATCAACACTTTCCTCACGTGTTTTTGCTTTTCCTGCCAGGGGATGATCCATGCCCTTACAGCCATCTACAAGGAGCATGGCATCATGGGACTGTGGAGGGGCTCCAGTGCTGCTGTACCGAGGGTCTGCGTGGGGTCAGCTGCACAACTCTCCACCTTCTCCTCGTCCAAGGAGTTAGTGATTGACCTACAGGTTAGAATATTTTAATGCTCCCTAACAGGGCTCGCTGAGGTTAAATCTCAACATGAAAGTAATCTAAATTAAGTGGTGATGAGTGGAGAGACAGGCTGACTAGGGGAATGTTGTTTCCTCAGTCTTTCACAGCATGTCTTCTGTATGACCGCACTGTTTAATAATAAACATGTCTGTTTTTGGGGTCTGGCTGTGGCATATCCCACATAGAGCTGCTATTAGTTGAGAGGCTGAAAATTAATCAGCAAGAAAAGCCCCAAATTAACTAAAATTAAGATAGTTTATTTGTCCTCAAAGGGAGGATTGTTTTCCACACTATACATACACAGCACAAACAAGTAGGCTAAGGCATACAGAGTCAATACAAAAAATATAGGAGACAAATACATGAGCGACAAAGACATGGATTAGCACTCTACACACCAAAGACTGGATTTCTTGTAACTTAAAGAGGAGGTTACTTATTTAAAGCTTGTATGGCTGTAGGGACAACGCTCAATGTGCTCAAAGTGTTACATTTTGCTACGTTTCTTTGGATTATATGATAGTTTGGGTTTATGATAAAACAATTAGTTTGAAGACGTCACATATGATACGATATGAAATACTTTATTAATACCCCAAGGGGGAAACTGAGTGCCATCATACATGTAGGACAGACATCAGACTTGTGACGGCATTGCTCTGTATTTGCTGATAATATCTAGAGACTAGATTGCTCTAGATTCTAGTGATTAATTGAGAAAGTACTAGCTATAATAGCAGATTCATTGATCATGAAAATAATCATTAGTCGCAGGCTTGGCAAGAGATAATTTGTAGTCAGTAGCTGCGTACAGATTACAAAAGCAGTCATTGTGGCACTGACAAAGCGTTAGTCATTGCACTCTTCTGGAATAGAAATTCGACACCTTTCATTGGCCCCACTGGGCTGAAAACATGGAGCTTACACAAGTACTGTCCCATTGCAAGTTGCTGCTGACCCAATTTGTGTTTACAGACAAATTGTCGCCTCTCCAGGCTAAATAGTCTTCAAGCAAAAACAAACACACAAACAAACAGCAAACAAACTAAGATCTAAACCAAACTCCTGTTCCCCCCACCTGTCCCTGCGTAGTAGCCTAATAGTCATTGAGAAAAACGTCATAGCAACAGTCTAAATAAAATGACAAGGACAGACAGAGAGACAGACAAACTCCAAAGGTTTATAATTAATCTCGGCAGGTATTAATGCACAACGTGAATACCTAACTATAAAAGCCAGGAATCTCCGTGTGAAAACAACAGCAGCAGACTCTCACTCTTCAGGGCTCGGGGTTGGGGTGTGTGTGAAAACAAAGACTGTATAATACCCCTTTCCCACTGGCTAAAAAAAACGCTAACACCCGCTAACATCTGGCTTTTCTCTCCAATAGAAAATGTTATAATCGGCATTCACGCCCGGGACAAATGCAGTAGTCACAGGTATTTATCAGCTCCGATCGGCAGTAATGTAAACACACGGGTGAACACGCTCATTTTTGCCCCTTTACCTGCGCGATGCAATAACGCACACCATCACAGCCGTCTGTCTCCCTGCAAGCTGCGCTCAAACACAGTTTGATAGAGATATTTAAACTGGAACATTTTCACTGGCCTCCATGCTGCTTCACTGTTTATTAACCCTGTGCGAGTGCGTGCATGTCGGTGGATGCAGGGCAAGCGCTCGGAGCGGGTTTTAATAATCTGGTGAATGTACAGTATTTTTTGTGGTTTTGTGCACTGTGTGGGAAAGCTTTAGCAGGACAAGTTAACACCTGTTTTCCAGTGCGTTCGTGATGTTGACAGTGACACAACGGACAAAAACCAGAAAGGCATACTCGTCTTCTGGCAATGAGAAAGGGGTCTATCGCTTATTTTTAGCGGGTGTTCCCATATTTCAAAAACCTGCATATACACGCATTTTTTGTGTGGAAAAGGGGTATAACAGACTTGTATACAGCAACAGAGTCTGAGCTGAAATGGAAACAATGCACTGCAAGTCTTTCGGTTTAATTAAAGCCATTCATTTTTAAAGATTCTGTTATTCTACAGTACTGAAAAGAAAAAAAGATTTGAATCCCACAATTGAAAACCAAATACCTACCCAACTAATGAATGTCCGAATAGTTGAATATTCGGGTCCAGTCCTACTTTTCACCCTTTCTCTAACTGGGAATGTTGGTTTGGCAGTAGAAGAACTTTTTTTTTTTTTTTTATTACTTTTCTTCTGATGTAAAACTATTAATACCACACAGTAAAAGTCCTGCATTATTTTTTTTTTTAACTTAAAAGAGAGGCATTATCAGCACAATGTACTTACATTTACTTAACATCTGTTAAAGGTGGAGCTTTCAATTCCAATATAATGCTGGATAGTTTAAGGAATAATAATGCATCATATTTAATTGTTATATTTTGTGAGTAAAATATGAATCTGCAACGTAAACAGTAACATTTCTCTGTCAGGTAAATGTAGTAATGCAATGTTTTCCACTGAAGTAGAAGTACGCAATAAGTAAGTACTAGGCCAGTACAGTTGAGTTGCATATGTTTAAGTGGTTTGGGGGCCTTTTGAGTGAGATAGAATAATAATCTATAGCTGTAGCTTGCCTACTTGCTCAGAAGGACGTTTCAACTTGTTTGAAAAAAGCTGCAAGCAGAAATACCACAAGAAAAACGTTTAGTCCGTTCCAAACAGGCAGGTGTTCAACGGACACTGCCCTAGTGCATTGTAATGCATATACAGAGAAACTATATATATATATATATATATATATGAGGTAGAAAGGCAGAACAATAACTGACACAATTGATTGTAGTTAGCAACACAACTGAACTGTATCCAAGTGACCAGTCTGCAAAAATGTTCAGAAAAGAATCCTGACATTCTGGTTGATAGTTTCCTTGTACTGCTTCCTTGATTTTCCAGACTTCCTGGGTGAGTGAGGGTGCAAATTAAAGGTCAAAAGTGTTTAGTTGCTATGACCATCCTTATAAAGCTCGATATGAATTTCCTCTTCTGTGCATGATAGTGTTATTTTTTATATACTTTTGTGTTGTAACACATCAGGTTCGCATATAAAACAGCTTTGACTGTTGTTACTGGAGAGTGTGTGTGTGTGTGTGTAACATAGGCACTAATAATAGAACCATTCTTCTGTTTCACTGCATGTAGGAAATCATGAGCAGTTAAAATTAGAAATGGTTGCACACATGGTGGTACCTTAATGATAATATATACTGGTCTAACATCACTGCACTGGTGCGAGGAGTGCTACATCTGGTCATTTCTCACTTCTGTTGTACTGCGACTGGAGCTTCACCTATCCTTATGGTCTGGTAACCTCACCACATTATGTTTCTCCCCAAGGTGTTCCCAAAGGACAGTTGGTTGGTGGCCCTAAGTGCCGGCATGATCAGCAGCGTGGTGGTGGTGATGTGTATGACACCTTTCGATGTAGTGAGCACACGGCTCTACAACCAGCCCGTGGATCATTTGGGCAAGGTGAGGAGAGAGAGACATGATGTGTCTCGATGTGTTAAAGTTACAAATGTTACACTTTCATCATATCAAATCAGCAATAGCTAATCAATGTACTTGCATTCTGAAATTGCTGTTCTGTATGGTAGTCTTCATTGTAACTGATGCAGTCTGCCTTTCCTGCTCAGGACTCTCACAGGAATTGATACATTGTGTAATGAACTTGATGCAGAAAGCAAGTGCACGCTGTGAAGATAGGTCTGGCAATGCAAGACTAGCATGTCAGAACAAAAGCTTCCTATGGACAGGTGTTACAAACACTTAAAACAGTGCATCTAGTTTTTGTGCACAAATGAATGTTACAATTCTAATGATACTGTGATGTCCATATCAAATGGATATCAAAGTGTGAACGCACTACATACTAAATTTTTTACGTCATATTTAGTATGAATAGTATGGTTAGTATGTGATTTCGAACACACCAGTCAGAGTATAGTATGTCCAGACTGACTTTCCCTTTCTTTTAGGGCCAGCTTTATAAAGGATTCGCTGACTGCTTTTCTAAGACGCTGAGGAAGGAGGGCTTGATGGGACTCTACAAAGGATTGGGAGCCTCTTATTTCCGGATCGGTCCACACACCATTCTGTCTTTATTCTTCTGGGATGAACTGCGCAAACTGTACCAGCAGTGCAGATAACACCAGGGACAAGGAAATTGGAAAATGGGTACTATTATGAGGTAAAGGAAAAACAGGAGATGGTCTCCGTTCTTGACGGGAAAGAGAAAGAGCAAAAGTAACATTTTACACTCCAATAAGAAAGCACATTAGTACAGTTCAAATTTGCCAGGAAGAAGGTGAAAATATCAGAATTGCATTTGTGCAAAGATCTGATGACAACCTACATAGGAACTTGGAGGACAATGCAATAGACTGTCATGTACAGTATACTGTATGTCAAACATCATGCCTTTTTATAACTCTTAAACTCCTAAATTATGCCATTCCAAAAGATATAAAATAATCTGCACTGGACACAACTCTGTACCCACTAGAGAAAGCATCAAATATGGCCCACAGGTGGAGAAAATAAATGGATTGTGCCATCAGCCACAACAGTGGCGCTAATATTAAATGATTGTTGCAAATTGGCCAGCTGCTTCATGCTTTGCAGTAGCAGCTGTTCTCCATAATCCACGTTAACACAGTTATAGTCTTGACACTCCTGTGTGATGGCAGAGTGAAACAAAGCATACAGGTTGTAAAAGCAAAGTTCTACAGTTACTCAAAAAAAAACTTTTTTAAAAGAGACTACTCTCTTTGAAAGGAGAGAAAAGCAATTAGTCATTAATGATATAATGCAGCATAAACATGAATCTGGTATTCTTCTCTAAGGCAACTCTGCATCCACAGGATAAAACTACTTAATGTTCTTTCTGATATTTTTTTGCACAATAATGGTTTGTAACAAAACACAGTTTAATGCACCTTCATAGTCAGCATTACTTATTTATTTATGTCGGCCTATGTTTAGTTTTAATAGGGACAGATGCATAAAACTACAATTGAAAAGATAAATGTCTAGCATTTCAATAATAGCCTGAGCTAATTTGCATCGCTTATGTTACTTGTTCTGCCCCCATGTAAAGTGTCCTTGGGTCCCTTGAAAGGCAATATTATTATTAATTAATTAATTAATTTATTTATTTATTTCTAAAATAATAAATATACAATGCAATAAAACCACACAGTGAAACAATGAATAGATAATGTTAATTACAATAAAAGTACACTAAAATTAGATAAGGAAAGATCTGATAACTGATAAAACTGCGTTTTGCACCTCGAGTAACAGAACCAGAATGAGATTTCACCGTCACTGAGCACTTTTAGGAGACTAGTTACATATTTACACAGGTATGTTGACGTTTCCGCAAAAACTTGTTACAAATTTACACAAGTATGTTGACGTTTCCACAAAAGCAAGTTACAAATTTACACAGGTATGTTGACGTTTCCACAAAAGCAAGTTACAAATTTACACAGGTATGTTGACGTTTCCGCAAAAGGAAGTTACAAATTTACACAGGTATGTTGACGTTTCCGCAAAAACGTCAACTTTTAAAACTATTTAAACTGAAAAAATGAATAAGTTGACTTTAAGTTCATGTATCATTGTCTGTGTGCTACATACATGCTTACAGTATGTTGTTGTTTTCAGAAACTTGCTTCCTGTCCCATAAATAATATTAATTATTCATTATTAATCAATAAATCATCTTTGAAACTGATCTTAAAGTATTTAGGTCTTGATGTAAGTGAAGATATGATGTCCACCAGATTATTGGGGGCGGATCAATTAGCATTAACATAATGTACATATTGTAATTTTGCGTTCTCCAGGTCAGCATGTGCAATACATCGGCAGGGTTGGGAACCGAGAACCGAGAACTGATGGCAAATTGCCAAGAACCGGGTACCCGTTAAAAAATGAGAACCGAATCCAAATAACTTTAAATGGACTTATTTTAATGAAACAATAAAAGTCAAAGTAAGTTTTGAAAAGAATAAAGATTGTTTTGTTTTTTAAACAACTGAAAAGCAGAATCATAATCGATAAAATTCAAACGAAACCCAACTCTATACATCGGTGTTCCTTAGTTGCTTAAAATAGGCGTATAGCCAGAGTAAAGACAGATTAAATGATGAGGTTTTTTTCTTCAATTCATTGTCGTTATACATTAGTTACTGCAGTTCTGTACAGTTTAGCTCTATTTCGATTACCATGAAATGGACATTTTGAACTCTTACGTTGTACAAAAACACTCTCTAATATGTGGGCCAGATTTGATGCTTTCTTCATAAATGCATGATACTCATCCAACTGCCAAGGATTTAATAATACATTATTAGTTATTGGTGATTTCAGTAGTGACTGATCAACTTTCAACACGAAGAAAGTGTTTGTCATGAAATGATAAATGTGCGGTAGCTTTAAAAACACACATTTGTCCCCTAAACTTCCATAACACGGAAGGCTGGCTCAGTGGTAGAGTGCACGCTCCATACAGGAGGCTCGCCGCAGTGGGTTTGCCTCCCACTTGCGGCCCTTTGCTGCATATCGTCCCCTCTCTCACCCTCTTCCCTGTCTACCTTCAGCTGGACTATTAATAAATAGTCTAAAAAAGGTTTCATAACATAATACAGGAGACAAATGTTACTTGAGTCTATTTTTTATTATGAAGTTGAAGTTTTGCTCTCCCGATGTTGCCATTTTTATACTTTCCAAGAAACTGTCTTCTCGATGTAATGACGCTCAATTGTACTGAATAATACATGTGGTTTATTATGAGTATTCTAGTGGGTTGGGGTACTTAACATCAGTATCAGCTATACTGTGTGTATTTCATACACTGACAGAACAGTTCTCATAATTAAGGTGGATCAAACAGACTATAGTAGTCTTCCCCATGCTACATTATTAGACTGAAAATTGAAATAATAGCTCAAGCATGTGACATCTAATCAGAAGTGATTCCTGTCAAACAAACTTTGTGCTAAACCTTGTGCCATTTGTTTAGTTCACATGAAGCCAGACATAATTTGTGGTCTTTCAGACCCCCAAAAACTACTAAAATTACCAAACTAAACTGACTGATAACAAAACAAAAAACAGATTAGAAACCAGACTTGATTCTACTGACCACTACTTTGTGCCACTATGAGAGCGCCATTTGTTCTGTGTGTGAATGAGAAACTGTGAACTACAACGCCTACAAATGGAATAGTCACTGGTTAGTTTGTATAATGCAGAATGTAGCTTTGATACTGTGATTGGAAATTGCACAATTCATTTGCAGATGGTTCCAACGTAAAGTCTGTGAGGACTTGGGTGTCGTGAAACCGTGTGACAGTTGCTGAGAGTTGAGCTGTATTATTGAATGTTACATGCAGCCGCTTGGTTGTTTCATGAATATTTTGGGCAGCCAATGTGTCTGTGCACTGGGCTTTAAGAGCAAATAAATTATTGAACTTTTTATTGATGGACATTGTGGTGTTACTTTGTTTCATATGGGCTGAATTAATTTAATGAGTTTTTTGTATATATTTGGCCAAATTTGGCCCGCAAGTTGAGTATCACTGACTTATACATTAAAAAAAGGTATCTCTCCTTTAATATACCTCCATGCACCAGTTTTTTTAATCACAGAAATTGTAGTTCCAACTGCTGACATCAGTTACCTTCTTTGTGGGCGACACTAGGTGTGTGCTCAGCGGGACATCATAGCATGGCCTGTGGCATGTGTACAATAATGCTCATCTGTTAAAAACAAATATGAAACTCCCAGAGGGAAGTGTCAGAAGTTGTTATATTGTCTAAACAGATGATGTATGTTTGACTGTGCCTCGGGCCTTTTACAGAAAGTGACAGCTCTGTTCATTTTTTTATTGTATTACTGAATGTTCAGAGATAATTCACAGTATTAAAGTTCGAGTAATACATTCAGTTCACAGTACAGTTCAACAGGTATAAAAGCAAGAAAATCCATAAATGTGTAAAAACCAATAAAGAAATGCTTTATTATAGCCGGTGAGCCATAACTAGTGTTGTTTGTGTTAAATTGGATGGAAACAAACAAGTAACTGCCAAAACAAACAAGGTTAATGTTTGATTGGTGCACATGTGCTGCCACGGTCACCTCAGTGTGTCTTGGCGGAGCTCCTGCAAATATCTGCAGTGTTACTGAGCAACACAGGATATTTTGTTCATGGCGGCTGGCATTACTTGAAGCTCAGATGTCAGTTCTGAGGCGTTCATGAAATAGTTCTTGCATACAAAATTATGCTTAGAAAAAAAATCTAAACAGGTTCCTATATATCCTATATATTCAAAATCCTACATGTAGGTAAAAATGTTAAAAATTGTTTTAATCAACATCTTTGGCATTATTTACTGGAGCTACCATAGCAATCTTACATTAAGCTTTCCTTTAATTTCCCTCCTTGTGACTTCAAGGTTGATGGCGTTCAATCTGAACGGAGATATGATTGTTTTTCTTTGGTTAGGAGTCACTTCACTTCCAGCTGCTCCAGTCAGCTGGTACCAGTACTGAGCAGCTCCCAGGCAGTGGTGGAATGTAACTAAGTACATTTACTCAAGTACTGTACTTCAAGTACAATTTTGACATTCTTGTACTTTACTTGAGTATTTTCAATTTAATGCTACTTTATTTGTACTCCACTACATTTCAGAGGGAAATATTGTACTTTTTACAGCATCATTTATACTTTATACACTTAGTTACTTTTCTCATTAAAAACATGATATGATATGATGCAGTACTGTGCTACTGATCTACCCAGTGGTCTACAACATATCTAAAATTGGCTACACATTGATGCACTGATGGACTACAACATTAAAATATTCGAACACATTTTTTTTTTTTGTAAAAACAGAACAATATTCTATGAAAATGTAACACCTTTAATGGGTACTTTTACTTCTGATACTTTAAATGTAGCTGATAATGCTTCAGTACTTTTACTCAAGAAACATTCTCAATTCAGGACTTTTACTTGTAATGGAGTAATTTTAGACTATGGTATTTCTACTTTTACTTAAAGGTGTAATGTGCAGCATTATCCTAAAAAACAATGTATAGACTAATATAAAAGTATTCACTTATGACCACTAGAAGTGTGTGGCGGTGTCTGTACCTGACCTTGCCCTCTGCCTGTATTTTTTCTTTTATTCTTATTTTGCTGAGGTCGGGACATTTCTGGGCTTCAGCTAACAGCCTTTGGACCCCACGTGGGGGTGTAACCCCCAGCCAATAACAGTGTGTGCAGCCTGTTCGCATTCCCAGGGCATCAAATGCTGACGCTTTGTCACAGCCCCTCAGTATCTGATACTGAGCATAGACTGTAGACTATGATACCAACACAAGGCACCCTGTCGCATCTGTAAAATACAAAAGTGGCGATATTTGACGACGAATCATAGCGGCATCACAGCTGCAGCAGCAGCTCCTCACACAGAGGGGGAAACAACAGCGCACACGAAAACACACAACTTGACCATAACTGCCATGAAACAATTAGAAAATAACGTTTTATTCCTCCCTCTCTGTGCGAGTAAGAAGGAGGCGTCATGCTTAGTGACCCCGGATAAATAATGTTAGGAATAAAAAAGTGGATAGCAACCTGACCCGAATGACTGAGTTATACAGTGAAAAAACATTAAGTTGAGCTTAATAATGATTATTTTTCTAAAATTGTTATAGGGTTATAGATTTATAACAGAAATAATTCATCACATTATGCTTCTATTATGAGTCTACCACAAAAAAAAAAAGTGTAAAGCTATTCTTATTTGAATCACTGGAGAGCAACAAAATATCCTATATTCCCTCACAATAATGGGAAACTAACTGCAAAAAATAAAATGTATAAAATGATTAAATGGCATGACAATGAGAGTTCACGTTTACACAGACACATGACTTGTTTTAAAGTAGATCTCAAGTGTAGCACACGGGCATATTTGTACACAAAAGTACTGTAAACATTTCCTGCTACATTTGCAGTGTATTTGAGTTATTGAGATGCCAACATGTGGCGCAGAATCACAAAATCACCGTCCTCCACCCCTCTACTCACTCTTCTTCTTGGCGGTGGTGCTCCTGCAGCAGAGGACCTGCACCAGGAGGACACAGCTGAAACACACTGACAGTGTGTGTGACAGAGTGGCAAACAAGCTTCCCGTCTCCTGTAAGAGAAAGTTTGAAGCAGTTAGTAAAGACAACAATGACAGACTGGAGTAAAATCTGCGGTTTTGTGTGTAATTCCTGACTGAATGCATACCTGTAGAAACACAAAGAAAACACCCAGAGAGCCTGCCCACGACAGGAACACAGACAGCGTGGACAGCTGACCCGTGTGGCCGTTACAGTAGTTAGTTCTGGCCTGCAGAACCTGGAAACAACAAATCCAGCAAATCAATTCACACTTTTCTGAAACATGTGCGCTGTGCATGATCACAGTTCACAGGTCTTATTAATCGTAGAGCAGCTCAGAAACTCACACGCCCCCTCATTTGTGTTTGTTTAAGAAGAAATGGATAAAGAAATGTAAAAAGAAATAGAAAAAAAAGAAAATAATACAGAAATAAATAAGTTTGATTAAATAAATGAGGGGAACAATGCAAACTGAAAAAACTGAAAATAAATAAATACATCAATTAAAAAAATAAAAATAAATGAAAGGGACAATGAATTAAATAGGAGAGTAAATAATTAGGGGAATTAATACAGAGGTAAATAAAGATGGAAATTAACGCAGAAATATCAATTTATGTCAGATTTTATCAATTAATTAATGCCTACATTTATTTTTAATATCGTTATTGGTACATTTAATGGCATATTTTTTTATTCATCAAGTCATTTATTTATTTTTAATTTTTTGGAAGTTTCTGTCCTCCACAGAAATTGAGCTGTACAGACAAGATAAGCCATTGAGTTGTTACCTTGCTTGCAATTAAAGCTGGCAAAATGGAGTCCTGCATGACGGAGACAACTGCTGCAGCCGCGTAGGCGCCCAGAAGGAACATTACACCTCCATAAGACAAGAGGAACAGCATTCCTGCCACACAAACATAAAACAGGATTGAATGAGGAATTTCATGCTCAAGACAGAAATGCCAAACAGGAAACACTGAACGTGTTAGCCAAAATGTTACAAAATCAATAGTTCTCTGACAAAACTTAAACACTTTAAATAATCATCTCAACCTATAAAATGAAAACCGCTCTCTATCAATGTGTTTAACAGAAGTGTTGCTCTTCCAACAAAAGGTTCCTGTGAGAAGTTGAGCGGTAACGCCACAAGGTGGCGCTCCAGGATAACACTGACCAAAAATTAAACAGTGACAGTCACCTGACATTTTTCTTGAAATGCTGAGATGTAGGCCGACTGTATATTAAAAAAAACAACTTAAAATCAAGAAAGCCTAGATCAGTGGTTCCCAACCTGGGGGTCCCGACCCTCATTAGGGGTCCCCCAAAGCTTCATGGGGGGGTCGCATGGCCTTCTTGATTTTAAGGGGTGTAAACAACTTTTTAAAAAATATATACAGTTGGCTGATATCTCAGCATTTAATTGAT
>JAOVVB010045996.1:0-14911 GCA_028570985.1 Heterobranchus longifilis
AAACTTCACATTTTGGACCCTCTCTTACAGAAGATCCACCTTTCAGCTGTAGCCGACTGCGCATCGCAACGTCCGACACTACACCTGACTACGATGCCCTCGTTCACGCTCATCTCCCGAGACTTCATTCCTCACAGTGAGTAACATTTGTGTCCGGCCCACTGCAGGCTGATCAGTTTCTCATATGTCCCCCCCCATGGAAAATAATTGCCCATCCCTGGGTTAGCGGGTGCAGGGCTCGATATTAAGGCTTGTCCGTGGACAAGTGGATTTTTTTGTAGGGCAAGTGGAAGAGAAATTTACTTGTCCCACCAAAAGAAAATATTGTCTTCACGTTTTGTGCCATTCATTAGTCGGCTATTTAGTTAAATAAAGAATACCAGTCAAGCCAACGCTGCTTGCACATGATATGAAATCCAACTATACTCATTTGAAGTTATTCTACTGTACTGTTTTTTATTTAAGAAAGAGAGCTCAAAAGTTAAAATATCTATTAAATAATCATCTTTGACCTGTCATAAAAACATTTCCTTTAAAACATTTTTACCCGCACACGTGACTTTTGTGCCTGGACAAGTGAAAGTAGATTTACTTGTCCTAAGGACAAGTGGCTCAAAAAGTTAATGTCAAAGCCCTGCGGGTGTAGTTTGGTAGAAAGAAAATAGTTCCTACACGAAACTGCTCACAACAAGGTCTGTGCAATATCTTGATTAACCGGCAACTCGCATCAAAACAATCTAGATTGATAAATCTCATAAAATTGTGTTTTGTTTTTTTCTCAAAACATTACGACCTTTTTCTTGAAACATCCCAACTTTTTTTTTAAGAAACAAATATTTGTCACAGATAGGACGATGAACTTTGAATATCATTGACTTGTAAATCACTGAGCCTGTTCTAGTCCTGCTCTATATGAAAAGTGTCCTGAGATAACTTCTGTTATGATACGACGCTATCAATAAAACTGAACTGAATTGAAATAGGACACTGTAGGACAGTCAATTCGTGAGGATATTCACGATTATCCCGATAATGGAAATTCAGCACGATCAACTTACTGTGAGTGTTTGTTATCGCGATCCGTGATAAAATCCATTATTGTCCCATCCCTATAAACAACTCACGTTTCCTCCGGGGGCCCCTGATTCTCCTGGTTTTCCCCTCGGTCCTGGCAGTCCTTGGTCTCCCTGGAAGAGAAAGTAAGAAAACATCATTACTGGACATCACCTTTGCTCCAGTCCACACAGACAGACGTACTTACTCATGCTGATGTGAATTTGGCAATGCACAGTACTGGACCAATTTTCTTTACAGAAACAATTTCCCTGGAAGATGTGTTTTTATGATAACAAGCTCAGCTCGGGCTATTTTGGCAGCACCCCCAGTACATGAAGGCGAGACTCGAGTATTTTAAGGAAGACTTGCTGAGTTCTTAGGAAGCTGCTGAGTCATCCCTCTGCCAAAATCCACCCACGTCATGATCCACTCACCTTTGCGCCCTTGAGTCCGTCTTCTCCGGGCCGGCCTCTGCCTCCCAGTGGCCCTCGTTCTCCCTCGAAAAAAGAAATGAGTGTGTCAGGATTTGCACCACGCCATTAATCATCGACTTAACGTATACAACTAATTCTTTTTCAGCAGAATTTGGGAAGACTTTTCCTGAGAATATGGAGAATATAGCAACACAGAGCCAAGTCATACAAGGACAAGGAAGTGTTTATGATGTTTCTCTGGAAGAGTAAATCTCCGCAGAGGGATTTGAAAGTCATGGAAGTATCCTGTCATGATGCTTAATTGTCTTGTAAAGAGTCCACTGAGATTTGTTCGTGGTACACAAAAAGTTGTTATTTGGCTCTCAGGCTCTCAGCAGCAGCTCTTTCCCATCTTCTTCTCGTTCCCCCGCATGTTTTAAAAAAAAATACATTACACTAAATTTAGCTATTTAGCTAACTCAGTGACAGTCAATGACTGTCTGTTTTCTGCAGCTTTGCCAGGTTAGTCTTTAAATGGCAATGCAACAAACCTGCTCCAAAAACCAAATTAAAAATATAAAAATGACATTACTTGGTGAAAAAGTGATTAAAGAAAGTATACATGAATATAGATTATTTACTTTACTTTACTTACCTTCTCTCCTTTTTGCCCATCAGGACCTTGTCCTCCCTTTGCTCCAGAGTCTCCTCTCCGCCCCTGGTAATATTTATTCAATGATCATTTATAACAAACTATGGCAAATTAAATAAAATAAAAATATGAATTAAATAAAAGTCTTTGAGATACCTCTTCGCCTCTGGGTCCTTGTGAGCCAGGAATCCCCTGCAAGAGTTAATAGTTTTAGTTCAGCTTTGTAACATTAACTTCCAGTAATAAGTAATTATAATGAAAATAAATGCTGTTCTGTACCGAAGGTCCCTTTTCTCCCGGTGGCCCTGGATTTCCAGCATTTCCTCCTTCACCCTAAAGAACAGAGATCTTTTATTTTGTTTTTCAGTAAAGGAGAATCTTTTATTTTCTGACAATGTTTAATTTAAAGTTTACCTTTGGTCCTTGCTCACCCACAGGGCCAGGGGGACCCGACTTTCCAGGGAGGCCTGGGTCGCCCTAAACAAACAAACAAACAAACAAACAAACAAACAAACAAACAAACAAACATAACTGAAGACATTAACTAATGCACATTTGAAAAGTTTGTATTCATATTTGTAAATGTTTTGCCGTTTCTAGTTTTAGATTTATCCTGTCGTGGTGGTGAAAAGACGATCACCAAGTCTTTGGGATTGAACAAATACTTTGCTGTATGACTAAGGCTGCATTCCAAATCGCATACTTTTCTTTTTACTTTTAGTACATACTGCAGCTGCCCTTACAAATTATACACTGTTGCATGCAGTATTCATACAAATGGGACATACTACTTCATCTTCATCTTCATACATTCATATTGCGTCTTGAACTTTGACCCTTTTGCTCATATATGTTGTGCAAAGGATTGTGGGTCAGAATAGCCAGAAAAGCATGCTGGCTTGCATACTGCAAAATGCAACCAGATGTAGTGGGACATCCTGGTATTTTTGGCATACTGCATTTGACATACTATGTATTGGGACATACTAAATTTTTTTCTGGCATACTATATAGTATGGTAGTATATATGCACAGTAAATGCATGTAAAACTAATTACATTCCCATCAGCCTCAGCTGTACTTTTTGTTTGGTGCAAAACAAATGTTAGCAAACACGCTAAACTAAGATGGTGAACATAGTAACAGGGTTCGTACAAAGTCTTGAAAGTTTGGAAAATACTTAATTTGAACCGTTATGTTTTCAAGTTTAGGAATATGCTTGAATTTGAATATACTTCTTGGAAAATGCTTGACTTTCACCATAAACCAAAAATCTTTTTAGATATACATTGATTGATTGCTGTAGGTAAAGGAAGTCTGTAAACTTGATTTTTCACAATTGCATTGACATTAACAATTAAAATGTGATGATAAAGGATTTGTGAGTCTGGGAAGTTTTGGTTTAGGTACCTTGAAAGTGCTTGAATTTGACTCCTAAAAAGCTGTAGGAACCCTGTAGTAAACATTATACCTGCCTGTCATGGTGTGCATGTTAGCATTAGCTCAGAAGCTGTGCCTAAGTACAGCCTCACAGAGCAGTAGCATGGCTGTATAGACTCAGAGTTTCTGTTAAAGGCAGTTTTTTGTTGTAACGCTGACTCTTGGGTGATGTTGGGACTTTGAAAATCATTGGCTTAGAAAAGTGTCCTGAGATAACTTTTGTTATGATATGACACTATAAATAAAATTTAATTGAAAAGTCATGTTTTTATCTGCTGATAAGTTAAAGGGGAGAGAAATATCATAGAAATATCATAGTTTTGATTTAACACAGACCTTTTCTCCATTGACACCCGGTGGCCCAGTGTCACCAACATCTCCATGGTAACCATCTGGTCCCTTTTAGAGACAAAAACAAAATGATACAGGAGATCAGTAAACCAGTGACCTTTATAGCTATATAGCTGATAGATAGAAACAAAATTTCAAATCTATTGGATGGAAAAGCATCAGTACCACAATGACATCATGAACAAAAGAACACAGATATATCTTAAAATGACACGTATAAAAAGTACAAAAAGTACAAGTCCTGCACCCATCACGTGTAACAGATGAAAGAAAACACGACCAATTCAGTTCTTCATTTAAGTCAAAGGCATCAACTGTTAAGAGTGTGAATGCTTTTCACCTTTAGTCAAAATATACCACATTTTACATTTAAACACAGCTCCTTGAGAGCAACATGTGAAAAATAATTTAGTACTACTACAAGACTTACCTTGTCACCTGGATCACCTTTACAACCGGGAGCTCCAATTCGGCCAATTTTACCCTGAAGATTTCCCAGAGACAATGACATCACATCAGTATACTGAACAGATTAGTCACGGTACACTGCATATTTTACTTTGTCGTACAAAAACTCACCTTTTGACCGTCAGTTGCATTCATGCCAGTTAATCCTGCCACACCCTGCGTATTTGGACGTCAACAAAGACAGAAAATTAACAACAGGATGCAAACATTTACAATACTGGATGTAGTAGGATATAAAATCTTTACCTTTGCTCCACCTTGTCCGATTTCGCCCTGACGAGGTGAAGAAGAGCCGTTAATTTAACAGCATTTCATTAAATTTGACAGAAAAGTGGGGATATAAAGTTTGAGTTTATTTGCATTCATGCTCACAGTTAACAACTGAATAGAAGTGGACTTTACATTATTAAAAATAGAAGTATATCTATATATAATAGTGCTTCATAAAAAAAGATGTATGTCTCACCTTGTCACCTTTCAAACCAACCTCTCCCTATATCAGAGAAGGACACGTTATTGAGATAAAGAATGAAAACTTAGTTAACGCACAAGATCATCAATCAGTGGGTCTCAGCAAACCTTTGGACCGGGTTGTCCGATTGGACCTTCAATGCCAGGATCACCCTGTAATATAAATATAAATCATATTCAGCATTACAATGATACAATGTTGTTTTTTACAGAATTTAAAGTTTAATAACGATGCTAACTTCTTCCTACCTGTTTACCCTTTTCACCGCTCGACCCAGTATGACCTCTGTCTCCTTTCATACCCTGAAAGCAGGTAGAAATATTGACGTTTCAACAACACAATCTTTTGGTACAAGCAGAAATATACATAGTTATGGTTTTTATTTTGTTTTTTCAATACTCACTTTTGGACCTCGCTGCCCTCTTGGTCCAGGGATCCCAGGAGTTGCAAAGCATTTATGTTCGTAACACTAAACGATCAAAGAGCACAACAAAACAATGATTACATGTAGTAATACATGAAAACAAAGACAACAACAGAAGCAGAAATATATCCCCCTTAGTCTTAGTAACATACACTATAATCAGTGGTAGAATGTAAGTACATTTACTCAAGTACTGTACAAATCCGAGGTACTTGTACTTTACTTGACTATTTCCCTTTTATGCAACTTTATACTTCTACTCCATCTCAGAGGTAAATTGTACTTCAACAATCACAACAACAACAACAGAAAATCACAAAATATGAAAAATGCAGAATGCAGAGCAAAAACTAAATGTAAAAAATAAATAAATAAAGATTAATAAAATAAAACCCAAGCATCACCCCTCCCCCCGGAGGTAAATTGTACTTTTTACTCCACTACATTCGTCTGGCAACTTTAGTTACTTTTCAGATTCCATTTTTTCATACACTTCCTGTCCAGGGAAAACAAAAACATTTTTTTCTGATAAACTGAAGGATGAAGTGTTCCTTTTATGGGTTGAGAAAATTATTATCTGTCATAAGCTAATTGAACTATCTGAAAACCCTTTTCTCATGAAAAGTTGACTCTTTATTGTCTGTGGTTCTCACAGGACAGCGACTCTACAAATGATCTTATAGAATAAGATGCATTGCTGTAAATTAAACAGGGTACCCTTGGGGTCTATTAGAAAACATTGAATTTTATATTTTTAAAATAAGGCCTTAAAAGTATTGAATTTTATTTACAAAGGTCTTCATTTTTTTTCTTGTCCTTTCGTAGGATTAAATAAATACCGTAACGTCATAAATAAATGTTTTGTGTGTGTGAAACAATTTACAATTTACTCTGTTTGGAGTTACTTGACTTATTAAATGCATCACTATTTTCTAAGGCTTAAAATCCATACAGATTTTCCATTATATACTGGCAAACGTATGAAGGACAACAAACAATATTAAATTTCATCCTAGGTCGTATCAAAAAGGTAATAAAAAGTCTTAAATCTAACTTGGAGAACCCTGGGGGTACCCTAAAGGAGTTAAAATTATCACAACCTTAAACATCTACAGCAGTAAAATGCAACATACACATTAATGCAGCAGTAACATTAATCCAGAAACATAATTTATAATAATAAAACACTGACAGGGAACATTTTACTGCACAATGAATACTTTCAGTTTTGATACTTTAATTACACTTGCATACTTTACTTAAGTAAGATTTTGAATGCAGGACTTTTACTTGTAGTGGAGTATTTTCACAATGTGGTATTAGTACTTTTAAGTAACAGGTCTGAATACTTCTTCCACCTCTCCTTATCATTGTAAAGTCTTTCTTACCTGTAAATAAGCTTGATGTTTCTGCAAAGAAAAAAACAACAGTAAGTGAAAAGTACCATGCTGTAATTTAAATCTGAATTAAGCATTCAAGGTAAGAAATTTTTCAGACCATGGCTTTTATGATACGATCAATGGATTTAGTCTTTATGTCTGGTTTCCCGTTAACGATGTCCACAACTATGTAGTCCTCACGGTAAAGCTCAGCGGGAGAGCCGGCTATCTCCGTCATCCCTAATTCATCGATGGTCCTGGACGCCGCCACCGAGAAAATCTGGATGCCTTTCTCCCGGGCCCTCTCTGCCGCCGCCTTTATCCCTCCACATGGACTTCCTGTCACAAACCCGTCGGTGATGACCACGGAGAAGAGGACGGCCTTCGTCCCCGAGTAGTGGTGGGTCATGTGGTGAGTCATTCTTTCGAGGGCGCAGTCGGTGAGGGTGCCTTTGCCCTCGTATATAATCCCATTGAGGTTCCTGATGAAGTTCTCCTTGGTTGTGAACGGACTGAAGACGTGCTGCGTCTCAGAGAAGTTCAGGCCTCCTATGGACCAGGAGATCTGGACCTGGCCCCTGTACTCCTCATCATCCAGCCTCTGGGCAAACATTTTGGTGAACTCCCTAACTTTATTCACCAGGCTCCCGGGAGGAGACTCCTGCAGGGCGATGGTCTCCGAGGTGTCGAGGGTGAAAAACAGCTTGATGGGACAGTCAATTATCCCGGCTGGAGGAGAGAACATGGTATAAATGTTTTTACTGCGTTGTTGCACGCAGGCTGCTCTCATTCCGTGTTCGTAGTATTACTACGAAAAGGAATGCACTGTAATTCGTACATATACCACGTAATTTTGAGACATGTGGCCCAGGTTTAAAAGACACAAAGACACGCTCTGGGTGGGTGGCTCGAACACATGCAGGACTTCCACCCAGGAGACCGGAGTTCGATTTTGTGTGTATCACATTTATTTAAACCAGAAGTGGGGATTTTAATGCCAATCCCCGTGGTTTTTTACTAACCATACCAATCGTCTTGTTGCCTAACCTAAATGATGCAAAGCCTGCAGAGCTAGTTCAGGCAGACATCTCAAGCAGCGCTATTCTCACCATCACATGATCTGTCACATGTATGTCACATGTATGTTATGCCTAACTGGGGTGGGCTATATAAACCCCATTGCTTACCTGCTCATTCTGCTTGCTTGCGTATGCTGCCGTGCATGCTATCCCTGCTGCTCCCTGTCTTGTCCTGCTGCTGCTGCCTCTGCCTGCTTGCTATCGCCTTCAATAAGTTTCACGCTCCCACCGCCACCCCAGCATCTGCCTGTGGGCTCTGACTCATACGATCCCCCGGGGGGGTCTTCCTCCGGTCATTCCCATCTTTCAGTGGCATTATTTATTAGTAAATATTTTCATGCTTACAGGGAGTGATTCGAGACAGAGCCTTGATGCCAAAAATCTGCATACTTATGTTCAATCTATGTTTATGCTCAATAAACTGATGATGACCGGGCCATGTATTTAAACCGGAAGACATGTTCGTATATATTATACAAACTGCTGCGCAATACTTTTCGTATGATATCATACATATATTTATGAGAATGTGTTGTTGCACTTTAAGCGTCATTTGTGGCACTAAACACAAATTACAAATGTAATACATGCAGTGGTGGAAAGTAACTAAGTACATTTACTCAAGTACTGTATTTAAGCACAGTTTTGAGGTAGTATTTCAGAGGGAAATACTGTACCTTTTACTCCACTACATTTATTTCACAGTGTTAGTGTTAGCTACTTTACAAATTAAGATGTTTGCATACAAAACATATGAAGAGCTTATAAAATAGGATGCTTTGTTATAATCAGAATCAGAATCTGGCTTATATACAAGTAGGTTTTCACATACAATGAATTAGCTTTGGTGTTTTGGTGCATAGACATAAATATAGAATAGAAAACGATACAATACAAATATTTAAAAAAAAATACTATAATAAGTACAATGCAACTGTTTAAAATGAAAGAGCTTTGCAAATGTGCAACAATATATTCTAGGGGATGTGCAGAGGTTCACGGTATTAAGAATAAAATGAATATGCAATGTACAGATATAATAGTCCAGCAAGATGTGTGTTAATGTAACAGTAGAGTAGAAGGAGCGTTATACACACATCACGTAGGTGCAAGGCTATCAAAAATATCAATGGAAAAGAGGTAATGCCTGCACACTTACTCCATTAAGCCACAAAATAATTTATTGACAACGTTTCAGTCTAGAGGATCGTTGTCATGATTTTGTTTGTGAGTAGTTTGCAGCCAAAATCTGCTCAATTATCTTCTTGGTGACGGGATCGTGTTTCAGTCGATTTCAGTCTAGAAATCACCACTAGATGCTGCTAAAAATTACACACTGTACCTTTAAGTACATTTTGTTGCCAATACTTCTGTGCCTTTACTTAAGTAATATTTTCAATAATGGAGTATTTTTATAATCATGAAAACCAGAATAATATGTTGGCATTGTACGTTTCTGCAAACCACGGAAATGTTACATTTGTATGTTTCATACGCAACATATCAAGATTTCAAGATTTTTCAGATGACATGTATGTGAGCTGAGTTTCTCAGGTGGAAGAACAGGGGACGGTGGATGACGTGAAACCTGCAGCGAGATGGCTGCCAAGCAGCAGACAGCATGAGACCTTTTTTTTTTTTTACGTCGGGACATTTCCAGCCGTGGTTCTGGCGACAAAAACGGGTAATTTAAGCCAAAAACTTGCCCTTTCCCGAACCCTAACCAAGTGTTTTTTGTGCCTAAACCTACCACACGTTAACCACAGCCTAAAATTGAAACAAAGTTTCAGCAAATCGGCTACATGTGAAACGTACAAATGTAATGTATCCATGGTTTGCAGAAACGTATATATATATATAATTATTATCATATTCTATTGGAAGAAATGGATGGAACTCACTCTCACAAACTTCAGGTCTGGGTGTCGGCTGCAGCGGAGGTTGAGTCGGGCCCGGACTGTCCCCTCGCCCAGGTATCGGCCGCGGTCCACGAGGGGTCAGACCCTGAGGGATTGCAGCGTGGAGCATGCAAAGAAATATGAACCCTGAAATCATCGCCATTTTTTCCTGCAAAAAAAAAAAAAAAAAAAAAAAGACAGAGAGGAGAGGACAGTTGTTACATTTAACTCGAACGCTCCCTTTAAATGCAGGAAATAGCTGTCAAACAAGTGAGTCTTCACAGAAGGCGTCTCCACAGAGCTGAGGAATGTTTATCGTTGTTTTAAACAATGTCAGTGAATAACTACACTGTGGAAAAAGAAGACGATATTTAAAATTGTAGCTGAAATGGAATTTTTTAGTTGTTGCATCCCACCTGTTTGGGGGAAATTGACATCCACAGTGGGGGGGCTCCCAAACTATGTCATGTCAAGAACGATAAAAGATTTTTAAAAAGACAACAGAGGACCTAGATAAGGTTTTTGTGTAACGAGGGCCCACATCTAAAGAAGAGTTGTACTGTGGGGTGCGGGCTGATGGGACAGCGGTGTGCTGTATGTGAGGATTACTTTTACTAAAAGCAGAAAATCCCCTAAACCAACATCAACAAACAACAAATTAATAAAACAGATTAAACTGTTGGTTTAGTGTAACCCCAATCCACAGCAGGGGTTCCCAAAACAAAGTCGACAACAGCTGTGTACAGAGCTAAGTTCATTTTAGGCATGGGACGATATGAAAATGTCATGATTATCCTCGCCAAAATAATTGCGATTCACAATATTATCCCGATAATCAACAAAATATGCTAAAAACTCTTAAATGGCACTAAAACACACTGGAATCACCTTTCATTTTGCTTTGCTGTGACTTTTTTCCGACTTTTTATTCAAAATATTACGACTTTTTTCTCGAAACATGACTTTTTTTAAGAGACAAATATTTTTTTATTGTATCACAGATGCAGTTACTGTAATAAATTGAAGTCAGTTTGTGAGTATATTCACGATATTCACAATTATCACGATAACGGAAATTCACCACGATCAATTTATTGTGAATGTTATTTATCGCAATCCATGATAAAATCGATTATTGTCCTATCCCTAGTACATTTGAAGGATTAATTTGCTAAAACAGATATCTATTTTATCTATTTTCCTGAATCATGTTTTTATTGTGTGCACTCAAGGAAAACCAATCAATTATGGTTTATTCATTTTAAGAATAGCTTTTATCTGTTTTTGCAAATTAAATTTGTGTTTACTTTTACAATTTTGAGGTACTTTACTTGAGTATTTCCTTTTAATGCTGCTATATACTTCTACTCTACACCAATCCAGAGGGAAATATTGTACTTTATACTCCATTACATTTATCAAAAACATATAAACATTATATTTAAAAAAAATGCTCCTTATCAGAGGTGGAATACTCAGATCTTGTACTTAGGTAAAAGTAGCAATACCACAGTGTAGAAATACTCAGTTACAAGTAAAATGCATACATTCAAAAAAGTAAAAGTACAGAAGTATTGACATCAAAATATACTAAAAGTAAAAGTACTCACTATGCAGAATGGCCCATTTCAGAACATTGTGTATCCTATTATTGGATTATAATTGTTGATGTATTAATGTGAGCATCACTTTAATGTTGAAGCTGGTAATGGAGGAGCTCATTTTAATTAGGCTACTTTCTTTATCTGCTGTAAGGATTTAAAAAAAGTTGCATCTTAATCTGCAATACATCATAATTTATTTGATGATTATATTTTGTATCATTCATCTGAATCTGCAAAGTAACCAGTAACTACAGTTATCAAACAAATGTATAGTGGAGTAAAAAGTACTATATTTCCCTCTGAAATGTAGTGGAGTAGAAGTATAAAGTAGCACAAAAGTCAAGTGAAGTACAAGTAGGCGTCAAAAGTGTACTTGAGTAAATGTACTTAGTTACTTTCCACCACTACTGCTTATACTTGAATGCATCAATAATTGTGGCTATATAAAATAGCTATAATATAAAATAATATAAAACTCTGAACGTGGCCATTCTGGATGATGAGCACTTTTACTTGTGATGCTTTAAGTACATTTTACTTTTACTTTATTTTTTGAATGCAAGACTTTCACTTGTAACAGAGTATCTATAATTGTAATTTCACTCTTCTTACTTCCAGTTATTTTCATCCAAAAACGCACTCGGCTGTAAAGTCAAGTACCTATAAACAGAAGACTAATCGCTTCATATTTTGAGCTGTTTATCTCGGTGCTTTCCGCACTACACCTCACTTTATAAAAGTTTTTAAAAAGTGTACTCACCGCGGCGACTGTGCGGAGAAAGTAAAAATACTGCGGCTCGAGACTGACAGGAAATTCAAATCGTTTCCAGAGACTGTAAACTCCAGATAATCATCTCAATCACAAAGTTCCCATATCAGCGCACTCAGTCAGGGTCAGCTCTTGGTCGAGGAGCCGCCCGTTTTAATCTCAACTGCGCACGAGCGCGTCTGGGGCGCGCGTACACACGCACGCATGCATGCATGCACGCGAAAGGGAATTTCGTTGGATGTTTAGATCATGGTCTGGTGTTTGGAGTCAGGAGAGACAGCGCGGTCTCCAAAGCGATGGTGTAACTCTGGAGAATAAAGCCGTTTTACATAAACACAACACGCTGCCATGCAGTAAGCTATTCATCTGCCTGATTTGACAGAATAAATGTGAGAGTCTCAGACTGATTCTCTCCAAACAGCAGCTTTACAAACACGTGGACTTCGCTTCATATCCTTACATGGAGAGAGCTGCGCACACTCACAGTCTGTTTATATTTCAAGACTATACAGCACCAGAGATGTCATGTTGGAATTTAACTGCTGCAACTATCCAAAAAATGCTGATTTATGAAAGGATTATTTGATTATTTGAAAGTAAATCAACAGAAAATTAGTCAGTCAGTCTATTTGATGATTATATAAAATGTAATGCCAAACATTTGCTGTTCCCAGCTTCTCAAATGTGAGGATTTGCTGCTTTTCTGTTTAGGTTTTGGACTGTTAGTAAAATAAAACAAGCTATTTGAATACATCTCCTTGGGCTGTGGAAATGTTATGTATGGTATATACACATACAGTATATACATACAAGTACATTTACTCAGGCACTGTAGCCTATCTCAGTCCAGTTTTGAGATAGGTTACATGCTTGCTTTCCAGATTAAGATTTTACATAGCAAAACAGATACGCTCTTAATGTTTTACCCCAACAGTGTATAAAATAGTTGACATCATCTGAGCCAGCTGAAACAGTTTAGTTTTAATTTAGTTTAGTTGCACAAACTGAAGATACAAAATGCAAACAAAAGACAGTAATACAGTGCAGGAGAAAAACAGAAAAAGAAAAAAAACGTTACACATTGATGCATCAGTATTATCAGTCCTAGGGAATTACTAGGGCAGTACTTTTACGTTTGATACTTACATTTTGCTGTAGGCCTACATAGCTTACTTCTGTAATATTATGAATGCAGGACATTTACTTATAATGGAGTATTTTATCAATAGTTTTACTTCAAAGTGCCCTGTGGAGTTTACTTGTAAACTAACGTTAACTGTTTAACGTTACAATGTTAAGTTATCAGTGGCTTAAAACAATTAAAGAAATAGTGGGGCAACAATTACTTTGGACTTTAAAATGGTGATAATACAACTGAGCACATACATAACACAAGACAAGCATATACATTTTGTAGAAATTCAGAAGAGGTTATTTCTAACGGGCATGCAACCAATTTCAACCAATAACTTCATGACATCCACCGTCAACCGCTGTCAATCTGCACCCTTCAGCAGCACAGAGCTAAGATCCTCTGCAGCTCCGTATTGTGCTAAACTCTAAAGCCGCCTTTAAGCCTCCTACACATGATGGGCTGTAAAAATGCTCTGCACTGGCCGTGCCATTGTTTTCCTATGGGGAGAGTGCAAGTGCAAGTTAAAATTATTTCAACTTTGACCTAGTTGTGCAGACCTTTTAAATCACATCGAATGAGATAAGGGCTGACAGCAGCCAGAAGATGATGTATACCTGCGCTGTGCTTTGCCTCTGCGCCCTACCTCGCTGTTTTGCTCTTATCATGTGTAGGCAGCTTTGCATGATCAGCTGTAAAACCGCTCTGCGCTGGCTATGCCATTGTTTTCCTGCAGGGAGAGCTTTACCTCTGAGGTTTCACGTGGTCAGAGGTCAACTCAGCGGGGTAGGGCGCAGAAGCAAAGCGTCATCATTGTTTCTGGCTGCTGTCAGCTGTTGACTCATTGGTAGCGCTTTGAAAGGAAATTAATTTTTAACTTTGAGCGCGCTGCTCGGTGGCTGTTCCGAGTGCCATGCCAGGTGTAGTTGCACCGCTAACAGCCGATCATGTGTGGGTAGCTTGATCATCAGTAGGTGGCCCAAAATATGTGCTGGTAAAAATAATTTTACCCTATAGCCTAAAGTGCCTGTAAAGGAATTTAATAGGTGGATGCATTATTTACTCTGGCCTCATGTGTTACCAAAGATTTTCTAATGACTAAAGATAGCACATTACAGGCTCCGCCACTGATATGATATGAAACAGTACACACTTCCTGTCTCCTAAGTGGGCGCGGTCTCGTTTGAATGTGTAGTGAACATCATGTGGATGGATGACAAATTATATTTGCACAATTTATTTAGAATTTATATTGCCAACATTAGATATCTAAACGGCTAACAGACATATTTAGCATCACAAAAATTACCTATGTGGTGTTCGTGGACGTTCGTTGACGATAGCTTAGCTGTGTTTCCAGATCTCGCGAGAGTTTGTTGCTGAGACAGAAAAAGGTCTCGAGCAAAGTTAAGTTTCTCCTGATCTGTCCGTCTGAAAAATGCCATTTAGTGTCAGAATCGGGATGTGTGGCTTGTGAAAACTGGGTCCAATGTTTACTTTGGTGACGCGAAAGGGCGAAAGGATCGATCATAATCTGTGTTCACGTTCACTTCTCCCATTGGAATCAATCGACTCACCTGCTGCTGCTCTCCTAAAGAGGCGGGACAGTAAATAAACACACGTGACGCAGATACAAGAAATGACTGAGTTGCACGTCTCAGTTATTAACTCTCTGGTGTTACTCACCAGCACACGTCGTGCACTATTAGAACAGATGTGTTAAATTTTAACACGTGCTGCATCAGCTCAGGGACAACACATGGTGTGTCAAATT
>JAOVVB010046006.1:0-14910 GCA_028570985.1 Heterobranchus longifilis
GTGTGATTTCTCTGAGATGATCCTCAGTGTCTGCTCTAAGTAATCCGCAGCTCTCACAGCTTCACGCGCCTTCCGCTGTGGCTGCTTCATCAGACGCAGGATATCAGACGGCTTGATGAAGTCCTCCCTGCGCACCCTTTCAAGACTCCTGTAACCCAAAGGTGAAAATACAACTTAGCAAGACAATTTAGGGCTTACTCAGTAGAGTTCATTAGTTTACACTCACTTGGATTCTGAATGGGAACATTTAAATGATACACTTTAATCATTTTATTTTTGTTATACTGTGTTTTCCTTTTTCCTTTTGGAAACTAAAAAAAGATGAAATATCAAATTAGCGTTTACGCATATTATTAAGTTTGCAAAGTTTGCACCCTCTGACTTGCACTAATTTATACATTTTTTATTAGGGTAAGATTTATGTAGCCCTTAATGCTCAGAGCATTTTAGCCATTAATATGTTTTGCTGTTTAAAAAAAAAAAAAAACAAACATATTCAGGGTTCAAGATTGTGGAGTGTAGAGTGACATGTAATTTTTTTCAGCACAACCTAGGCAATATGATGACTATACAAACAGGGAAAAAAATGGGTCACTTAGGCAAAGAAATAGCACAGATACACATGATCACATGTTTTTCTGGTTGTTTGGTTGTTTACAAATAATAGTAGTAGTAATAATAATAATAATAATAATAATAATAATAATAATAATAATAATAATAATAAGTTATAATATAATTATTTTGTGAGTTCTACGTTTTTGCAATGTTATATCTTTATACTTTTCCCATATTCCAGTAGTGGTAAAATTTACTCTTTAAAAAAATCCTAATCACTTTAGTTCTTAGACAAGGCTTCCATATAAGCACATATATATTTTTTAATCATCATTGACCTACTGTATGCTGTGTTGCTGTCACGCATCTATGTCGATTTAATTTTAAGGTAATGGAGACCGACAGTATTTTGCAAAACACTCTTTTCAGTCATTGCTAAACATTTACGTGGTTCTCTAGTGTCTGTGTTCAAAAATAAAAACACTCTCTATTTTATGTCCTGTTAATCAAGCCAAGATTTTATCCCTAAAATGTCCTCATACAAGAAGATCCGGTCCCCCTGCTTATTGCTCTAGCAGTACCCCATTTGCACTGACACTGAAATGGCACCTTCAGGGGAGGAGGAATGAAATAAAGGGAGTTTGAGTTATGAAATGGTACAGTAGATGAGGTTAAAATTTAATGAGATTATATTGTTTGTAATCTTTGTTTAGTCTTGTAATCCTACAGGATATTTGAAACTGAGTTTCTTGTTTGCTATGTCTGTCAGTTTGAGATATAGTTCTCAATTTGATCTTCAGCTGATTCTTGGATAAACAACTTTGCTCTAACATCCTCTAATATGAATATTTTTTGGTACAATGTGTTAAAGCCTCACTTTTGACGAGAGTACAAATAAGAGTCATCTACAACTTGTTTGGCTTCTTTGATGGCGTCCAGAATGAAAGGCCTGATCGAACTATTCTCCTCAGATCCTGTACAAACACACATCACAGTTCACACGTTCATGAAAACAAAACTGGTTTACTAATAGATTACGAACACTTACATAGACAAACATAATGGGAAACAATGAAACATATACAGGCACAATGAAATATTATATAACTCATCATTAAGAAGGACAGTTACTGACCTTAACTAACCCTAACCATTAACTTATCCTGTGAATTAAAATCATGTCTTGCATTATGAGATCATCTGAGGTTATTATACATTAAACTCTTAATTACTAGTTCATTCATCATGCAAACTATACAAAGAGTAAAGACACATAATGCTTGTAAGACATGCAAGACAAGGCAGTGCAGGACAGTACAGTAGAGTGCAGGGAAAATAGCACTAAATAAGTTTTTGTGTCCACTATACACATTACAATATGCAAGTGCATTTGCTAAGTAAATATTGAATATTTTGAGTCTTATAAATATTTATCTGATATTTTGGTAATTTGCACCATTTTAGGTTCCTGTTTGAATGAAAGCAAATGTGTGATCTTGACCATGTGCATGTTAACTTTGAACAACTGATTAGACCAGTGGTTCCCAAAGTGAGGGATGCGCCCCCTATGAAAAAAAAAGAGATATTGCAGGGGCAGGCCGCGGCAAGGCAAATTTATATATACAGTACATTTTATTTTTTTTAAGTTGCAGTTTGAATGCATTACAATGTTTAAAATAACTTCAAGTGGAGTTTAGAAGCAAAAGATGTTGAGTGGGAGGTGGCTTGAAAAGATGCTTAATAACAAAAGGGGGCTTTGCAGAACCACTGGATCAGACTAACGTTCCTTTTCCCAAGTTCATTTTTACCATGTGAAAAAATCCCGATTTTAACCAAACTATTTTTTAACCACAACATTTCCTAAACTGTCTCCTTACACAACATGATCTTTGTGTATAAAAGCCTAGACAAGTTTAAACGGTAAATAAAACATTTCCATATTGTTTTGCTGAAACATAATTACATTCTGGAAAAAAGAACCTGACTAAAGCTTCAACTTTGGAAGCTCAATATTATCATGGGTATCTTCTTCTGAATGTTTTTGAAATGAACTGCTCCTGTTTTAACTCACCTGATACAGACAGAGAGCTGAGCACACAGCACAGTCCCAGTGTGACTACAGACGGTAAGAGATTCATGTCTGAAAGGCTTCAGAGCAAATCTCGTGAATTTTGTCTTCTCCTGATCTGCTCAAAGAAAAAAAAATTATGATAAGTATCATTTCATAATAAAAAATAATATTTTTAACTTAAAAATGAAAGTCAAGAATGATATGATGACCCTTAATAGGTGTGTTTGTGCAGACGATGCGCATTTCTCATTATGCCTTAAATCTATTTCTACGTCTGTTTATGAACTTCTAAACTAGTTCACAATTTAAATCCTGCAATAGGAAGCATTTCATCACAGTCAGAAATATTAATGCAAAATTACAGTTATTATTAAGACACCTGTTTATAACAATCTGAGAGTTTTTCTGATTTTTTCTGAATCTACCTGAATATCTTTAAGATTCTGTGATGTCAAATATTTTATCCGAATAGTAACTCAGAACATACAGGGTGGTTGTCACTCTTCACCAGAGGCGTCATGCATTTACTTTTTGCATACAAAATTGCATAAGTACACCTACTGAAATAATAGAATTGAACAGTTTCTACAGCGTTCTAATCTGAAAAATTTGATGGGACTCTTGCCACCCCAAGTTGAGTGTGCATGACATCTCTACTGTTCACTTAATGAGCACCTGATAATCATTGTTAACATGTTGTGCATTTTCCTTATCTGAATGTTTGACAGAAAAAAACATTGTAGTTTGGGCAACAAAATTTGCACAATGATGGAAAAAAACGTTCTTGGTATTAGACCTTTAATGTGCATCATGACAACCATGGTTTATGAAATTCTTGATTCTGAAAGTATGCCTTAATACAGAGCTCAGTTTATATTAATGAAAGATAATGAGAGATAAAAGATTTTAGCTGCCAAAGCAGAAATATTAAAGCTGAGCAAATAATTAAGACGACCTATAACCTGTACACATGTGGACGCAATGTGACAGTGTAAACAATTGGAAAGGTAACTGAGATTTAAGTTGTCCGAAAAGATACGAAAGACAAATTTAAATCTAGGATTAAGGGTGGAGGAAGCGTAACTAACAAACTATTAACCAACAATATCATCCTGAATATTTCAATTCATACAAATATGATTTGGGGGGAAAATGGATTTTGTGTTCATACAGATCTAAGAAAAAGTGTCATGTTTTAAATTTTTTTATAATTTCCACTAATATTTATATATTTATAATACATTTATTCATTATTAATTAATGCAAATATTTATATAATTAATATTTTAAATATATATTTTTTGGATTTCTTTTATTTATATTAAATTATTCCTCATTCTTAATGTTGCAAAATCTTTTATAATTAAAAGCAAAAGAATTTTAAGATTTTAGGTTTAAACTTAAAAAAAGGTGTTATAAATAATGTATGCATATTATAAATATATTTTCATTTTAGATCGTATTTCAATTAATTCAATCATTAAAAATATACAAATATAAAATAATAATGATTATTATTCAAGAATAAATGATTTTAGTCAATTAGAAGCTTTTCAATTCAGTTGCACTTAACTTTATTTTTTCGTTTTTTATGTTATTCTTATTGTTCTTGTTCTTCTTCTTCTTATTATTATTATTGTTTACTCAAAATAAATGGATTTAAATATGAAAAAAAAAATTTTAAAGATGCAGAAGCATCAACTCACCTGTGCTTCTTGGATGATTTCGATTATGAAAGCACAGGGGGCATTTATACACACAGCAGACTATCTCCATCTTGCTGCTGGGCTGTGACATTTCTTATCACTTCCTTCTGGGGTAGTTCCTCCTTCCTCTTACAGTATCGGCAAACATCTTTAATCTTCTGGATTAATGATAATCAAACCAAGCAGATTTTCCAGAAAGGTCTTTAACCATAAACACAGTGTCATAATATTGTGCAATAGTTATTTGATTCTTTCATCATTGTAAAAACGAAAGTCAAAGAGTTCAATAATATTTAATAGGTGTGGAGATGATTAGAATGTGACTAACCGTTTAGCAGGAAATGCAGTGTATTTACTGTACTTCTAGGACCTCATTTACATTTAGACATTTGACAGATGCTCCTATTCAGAGCGAGTTATGTTGCTTTGGACAAGTGCTTTAGCGTCATTAAATATGTCCTTACACTGGTTTGCTGGGTTTTTAAACCCATAGCATTTACTGTATTGCATATGTTCAAAGCTTTGCATGTTGATTTAAATCATTATTTCTAAAGTGTAAATACTCAACTGCTCGACTCTGGCCATGTGACAAATACATGGGAAAAGCATCTGTTGAATAAATGATTGAAGCGATAAATATACGTAAAATAGCAACAGTAATATATAATGCAGACAGAAAAAAGCACTGAATAGATATAAAGGAGTTACACTTTCTTTCCTTGTTAAAATCGTATGTTTCTGTGATTGCATAAAATCATGTCAGATTTTTTGGGTTGTTAATTGGAGGGTCTGGGGTTTGAACTCCACCACGGGTGGGTTGCCACTGTTGGGCCCTGGGCAAGACTCTTAACCCTATGTTCATATATCATACCCAACCACTGGAGATGCAAATTATCCTTATTGCCAATCCCAAGCGTGGAGAAATAGGTGGGTTGGAGCAGGAAAGAAAAAACAAAAAACCTGTGCCAATAACTTGCAGATTGAAGGATCTGCTGCAGCAATAGCAACAAAGAAATCAAGTAAAACCAAAATCTTTTGGGGAAAAAAGAAAAACTATAGTAACTCGCTTGCTTTAATTAATATTACTTTGCTATCCATGATTCTCTTTGACTAGATTACCAATCCCAGCTGACAAGAAGCAGCACAAAATGCTGCCACCACCATTCCACACTGTGAGATTTTGTTCTTTAGGTAATAAACAATCTTGCTTTCGTGCCAAAGTTTACTTTTTACAATCATGTTCAAAATTTTCTACCCATGCACATTTTTGCTAAAAGGTGTGGAGTAATTTGACACCCTACTCCACAGCTCAGAAACGTAAAAGACTTCAAGAGACAAGTTGTTGTATTCACAGAATGATCTGTATTTGTCAGATACAGTATATCTGCAGCATATTTAATGTTGCCATGGGTTTCTTGTCCTTGTCCTTTCATCAATTTTAGAGAAAAGTATTGGTGTTTTTATGCACCATTTTCTCCAAGTGCTAAGGATGGCCTTCACAGTGCTCCAGGGTATAGCTAATATTATGGAAATCCTTTTGTACACCTCCCCTGATTGATAATGTCCTTAAATCTTGTGAAGTAATGACCATCATACCAAGCAGGTGTTTCCCCGAAAAATGTGTTTAACCATAAACACTGTGTTTTATTGCGCAATATTTCTTTGATCCATTCCGCGTAATAAAAGCAGCAGTTAAAGAGTTCAGTAGTGTTTTACAGTACAAGTGTGGAAATGATTGGAATGTGACTAACCAATTACCAGGAAAAACAGTGTAATTACTTCTAGGGCCTTATACCATTTACTGTACTGTATGTGTTTAAAGCTTTGCATGTCTTTTAAAATCAGATTTTTTGGGAAAAAAGGACAAAAAAACTATAATAACCCGCTTGCACTAGTCTACACCCTCCTTAACGAATACTATTTTGCAATCCATGAATCCCTCTATCTAGACTAGATTTCCAATCTTTGCTGTCAAGAAGCAGCACATAATGCTGCCACCACCATGCTTCACTGTGGGTTTGGTGTTCTTTAGGTAATAAGTGATCCTGATAAAAGTTTACATTTTAGACTCAAAACATTCTACCTCAACATTAACATTTCCTCCAAGTGTTAATGATGGTAGTGCTAGAGTGCTCCAGGGTATAGCTGGAAATCCCTTGATACCTTTTCACTGATTGAGACCTTATAAAATGAGATAAAGTACTGTACATGCCGTTTAAGCTTTTTTTGCACAGCTTCAGCAGTTAGAGCTTATGATTTATTGAAATGTTATTGATTTGCTGAATTAAAATAATTGATAATATAAAATATACAATATGCAAGCAAGAACAAAATAATGTCTACTTAAATGTAACTACAATTTTAATAACATTAGTCAAATTCAGGAAAAAAATATAAATAAATATATACATTTTAGCTAAAATATATATTTATATTTTTTTAAAGCAAGAAAATAGTTTGCCAAAAATGAGATTCCACCCATTTATTTTGCTCTTGATGTATTTAAATAAGATTTTTCCGAATGCTTTCATGACAACGTTTACACCTGTAGACCTGTAGATTACAGTACACTGGTTTTCACCATAAACATGTATTTCCTTTTGCGCTTGCTTCCTTCTTTGAAACGTTCAGACTGATCACAATAATGTCCTTGTCTGGAATAAGAATGTTATAATTAAAACATGCTTACGCTTAAAAAATGACACACAGTGTTGTAATTATTGTCACAGATGTCCTAAACTGATATGTACGGAATGTTTTTGAAGTGTGCTGTGACAGGATAATAGGAAATTAGTGGTGGTGTGACACAAAGCAGAGTTACAGGTCCAGGGAAAAGTTGATTATTTTTAATAATAGCTTGATTATAATTTTTTATTTATTCTAGACTAATATGTCTTATTTTTTGCTGTTTATATTTACAGTTGAATGTCCAGCCCTGCGATGGATTGGTACACTGTGCAGGGTGTACATCACCTCGTGTCTTAAGTCTCCTGGGTTAGGCTCCAGGCCCCCCGCGACCCTGTATACAGAATAACGCTGTATAGAAAATAAGTGAATGAGTGACTAAGTGAATGCCAAGCCTCCATTCTCTCTCTTGCTCTCTCTCTTTCTATCTCTGAAGGTAATAAAAATATTAAGAAAAAGCACAAACACTCAAACTTAATCCTATATAGTGCAGTAAATTAAAATGTTTTTTTTTTTCAAAGTTTCATTCTTGTCATTTTCATGTTGCAAACCAAGGCCTGTGAAGTTACCATACTGTATATGGTCCCTCGATCATTTAGGGTAATCATTTTCCCAAAAATGTATATATAAAAAAATATTAACAACACAAATGCGCAAAATATGTGATGAGGATCACCATTTTGCATTATGTGCAATACTACTGATATTTATTTGACTTCTTTAATAAAACCCACATCCTACTCCATTCGTTGTTAATTTTTTTTTTGTATGTGTTGTTGTCTCTGAAAGCTTCTGTCCTTGTATGTGCAAACGTACTTGGCAATAAATCACTTTCTGATTCTGATTCTGTGTAAACTCAGGATCTCAGACTCAGTTTCTGGTTCTGGCACTAACAACCATGCTACAATCAAACTAAGTGAAATCACATTTATTTCCCATTCTTATGTTTAAAGTGAAGCTATTATCCTGTATCTCCATTATTTTATGCATTGCTCTGCTGTAATATGATTGGCTGATTGGATAACTCAATGCATGTGCAGGTGTACAGGTGTTCCCATAAAAGTAGAGTGCACATGTGTATAGTGATTTTTATTTTTATTCTTGCATGTTACAACAAGGAAGGAGGTTGGGGTCAAAGCAAAAGTTAAGTGTTACTTAAGTTCTCCAGACAAGCATGCACTTCAATCAGTGCACCTCTGTTAGTCAATATACTGTATACCTACACCTTGTGATTACTAACAGATTTCAACACACATAATTAGCCATGCACATCATTTTATTATAATTTTTTTGGGTGTGACTGTAAACTGGCTTTTGTTCATCTACTATGCAAATCAGGTGTGCTGAGAGCAGAAAAAACACTGAAATGTGCACAACAGGGGTTCTTCCAGGAAGTTAGTCCATGCTTTAAGCACTGACTGAAAAAATCCACAACCTTTAATCAACCATCATCCGTGTGTCAGGAACGAGGAACTATTTGTACAGGTAAATATTTGAGGAGTTGATGTGGTGAAGTGATTCACATTTTTAAAGTGTTAATACCTAAACCAGTCATTGGAGAAAAAAACCCTGAAAATTAAAAATAATGAAGGTGTACTCTCTTGAGTGTTTCATCTGCAGGAAAATGTTTCGTTATTTCATTGCTTGTTCTTTTCTGAAATGTTTGTGGGCAAATTGTCAAAACTGCTACCAATTCATTTGGACTCTATTTTTATCCAATGCACCTAACAACGTCTTGCTTACAAGGTGAACGTGCCTCAGACTATAAGTGGCTCTCTGGCAGTCTTGGAAACTTCTGTAACTATTATATAAAGTAATAAATGTTATTTATTTAATTGAGAATGCCAAAAGCCTTGAAACAGGAACAGAAAAAGGTTGTGCAAATGTCATAAACTACCCTTAATTTCTTCATATCAAATTAAATAATGTAGATTATATTAAAGAAATGTTTTACTCCGGGTGGCTGCAAAGTACCTAAAGATACTCAGCATTCAGCAGCACCAGCAATCACCGGCCTGATTATCTGTCATCATCTGCACCTGTTTCTCACTAAGGTAATGCTTGAATGATTCATAGGTCATTGTGAGGTAACGAACAAAAAAAACATTCCTCTGAAACTAGTCAGGTGCAGGGACTTAAGAACTATTCCTCAGGACTAGATTAAAAATACAAGAAAATCTGGCAATTTCTTTATATTTCTTTAAAATATAAAGAAATTGTGGATGGCTCAACACTTTTGCACAGTATGTTATAGAAGAAATATACTGTACGTGTATAATGCACAAATGCCTATTTCTGAAATGAAGAAATTACGGGAAAAAGATCATTTCTACTCCAGATTATCCCCTGCATGTTTGCATTAATGTTGAATGTCCCCCGAACAGTAAAATTTTTATATACAAGAACAAAATGGACGAGATCCGAACCTGCGTTTCAATTCACAGAAAGTACAGGGACTGTTGTGCAATAATATTAACTAAAACAAGGTTAAATGAGGGCGTCCCAGACACAGCCATCTCACTACAGACTCACTCCATACACCAATCGGACATCTTCCTCCAAAAAGAACAAAGGTGGCGGAGTATGCATCTATATAAACAACTCATGGTGCTCGGATGTGAATATTATGTACAAACACTGCTCAGCTGACATACTGTAGAACTGCTGATGGTGAAATGCCGACCGTGTTACCTCCCGAGGGAATTTGGTGCTATCTTCATCACCGTTGTTTACATTCAGCCACAAGCGGACACACAAGCAGTACTTAGTATTATTCATGATACTATAAGCAAACACGAGACCACAGACCCAGACACCGTCTTTATCATTACAGGAGATTTTAATCAATGCAAACTTTGTTCACGTAGACATTCCTGTCAGAGAGCGGAAAACACTAGACCATGTTTACACCAAGATCAAAGCAGCTTACAAAGCCAAACCTCGACCACACCACACACTTTTTATATCCTACCTACAAACAGATGCTCCAATGAGGGAAAACCATCAGAGTTTGGTCTGAACACATCTAAAAGATTGCTATGCATGTACTGATTGGGAAGTTTTTAGAACACGGCAACACAACAGGATTCCACAGTAGATATTGATGAATATACATAAACTGTAACAGCTTATGTCACCATATGCATGGAAAATATCATACCTCAGAAGACCATCTACGCATATCCAAATCAGAAACCATGGATAAATGCTCAGGTACGTTATAGTCTACGTGCTCAGTCTAAAGCATTCAAAAAACACCAAAGCATACAAAAAGACAAGATGCGATGTTTCGCAAGAGCATTAAGGCCGCCAAAGCTGTCTACAGACAAAGACTAGAAAACCATTACATTGCACATGTGGCAAGGTCTAGCACACATAACAGACTAAAAAGTTCAGTCATTTGCAAATAGCTTTGCACCTATATCCTTACCAGATGAACTCAATCTTTTTTATGCTCGCTTTGAAGCTCTGATAAGAGAACCATAGACTATGCTGAAAACAACGCCTGATGAGGTGGAACTTGCACCTACACTGGCTCCTTCAGAGGTGTACAAGTCACTTAGCAGAGTGAACACACATAGGGCAGCAGGTCCAGATAACATAACAGAATGAGTCTTGTCCTGGTGTGTTATCTGTGTGCATCAGAGCTGACAAATGTAGTCACAGTGTCAATGTTTGCATGTTTTCACAAAAAAATTAATATGATGTTGTGTATCACATGTTTCCTAAACAGTTTATGGAATAGTATGTGTTAAGCTTAGTTAAATTATTTTGTTGTATTTGTTTACATTTTATTTAAGTAATATTAATTATAAGTAGTGATTTAACTGTTATTTATCAGAAATAGTGATGTACCTTTTTTGTGGTTTTTCATTTAAGGTTATTGAACACTTAGTTGTATCTACTTTGAACAATTGTTGTGTAACCAGCAAAGCTGTCAGACACAAGAATTAAAAAGTAATTCCAGAGGTGATCCTCATGTCCCCTGTAGTTGGCTAATGGCTTTTTTCGAGTTTGAAGCAGAAGCTGATGTGCAAATTCCGAGATAACTAGACAGACATATTTAATCTCTTCCTCTCTCTGTCCTTTGTTCCTCTTTATTTTAAGTCCACCACTATCATCCCAGTCCCTAAAAAGGCCACAGTCACTTGTCTTAATCACTACATACCAGTGGCTCTGACTCCAGTTCACTCTCTGTTTTGAGATTCTTGTCAAAAAACAAATTCTGAGCATAATACCAACAACTCTAGACCCACTACAGTTTGCTCATAAGTCAAACAGATCCACAATCGATGCAATCTCATTTTCTATGCACAAAATCATGATGCACCTGAAGATAAAGGATAGTTACGCCAGACTACTTTTTACTGACTACAGCTCAGCCTTCAAAACTATCATCCCCTCAAACTCATAATCAAGTTGCATAACCTTGGATTGTCATCTGCATTGTGTTATTGGATACTGAGCTTCCTTACTGGTGGACCCCAGCATGTCCGCCTTGGAAAACACTTCTACAACACCCTTATCATGAACACAGGCATTCCTCAAGGCTGTGTACTTTGTCCTATGCTGTACACTTTCTTAACTTATGACTGTGTAGCTGCCCAGCCCAATAATGTCATCATCAAGTTCACAGATGACACTGTTGAACTCATCACAGGCAGTGACGAGACAGCCTACCGGGGTGAGGTTTCAAATCTAATCACATGAGAGGCTAATAACCTCGTGGTGAGAGGCTAATAACCTCGCATTGAACATCAGTAAGACCAAGGAGATAGTTGTGGACATGAGGAGAGGCCAACGTTCCCACCAGCCATTACTGATTGGAGGCTGCGATGTAGAAAAAGTGGACAGTTATAAATTCCTAGGTGTCCAAATCTGTGAGGATCTTAAGTGGACAGTGGAGTCAAGTCAAGTCAAGTAATGACAAGTAGGCTTTAATGACACTTCAACCATATACAGTTAGTACACAGTAAAACGAAACAATGTTCCTCCAGGACCAAGGTGCTACATGCTACATAAATTTACAACATAAAAAGAACAACTAACTAGCTAACTAAAAGGTCTAATTAGCTGGCTAATTGAGACAAGACATATTGACATGACAACAAAAGTTAACAACATAAATTAACAAAAAACTAACTAGCTAACTAAGAAGCCTAATTAGCTGGCTAGCTGGGAACTATCTACGTTTTTATACAGAAGAGACAACATGAAGTGCAAATGCAAATGTGAAAACAAGAGCAACAAAGTGACAGTGCGACAAACATGGCATTACAATACTGTGTGGTGTTGAGGTGATGAGTTGAGGTATTGGGAGAAGAAACAGTAAACAGTAATACAGTAAATGTTCCGTAAGTAGCAGCAAGGATTAAAATAGTTAGTGCAAAAATGATCAAGTAATGAATATTGTGCAAAAGAGCAATAGTGCAATAGTTTGATAGTGTAGATTAGTGTGTTTGTGCTTGTGTTGATTAATCAGTCCAGTCTCAATGTTTTGAGGTAGTTAATCTGAGTGAAAATATGTGTGTGTGTTTTATCAGTCCAGTCTCTTTTTGTTGAGGAGACAGATGGCTTGTGGAAAAAAGGTGTTAAACAGTCTGGATGTATGTGCCCAAATGCTTCGGTACCTTTTCCCAGAGTGTGAAGAGTGATTGAGAGGGGTGTGTCCGATCAGCCATAATGCGGTTGCAGCATGTGGTGTAGATGTCCTAAATAGAGGGAAGAGAGACCCCGATGATCTCTGCTGTCCTTACTATCCGCTGTAGGGTCTTGCGGTCCGATATGGCACAATTACCAAAACAGAGAGAGTTGCAGCCGCATAGGATGCTCTTGATGGTCCCTCTATAGAAGGATCGGAGGTGGAAGCTGGGCCTTCTCAGGAATGCTGTTGGGCTTTCTTGAGCACAGAGCTGGTGTTGAGGGACCAGGTGAGGTTTTTCTCCAGGTGGACACCCAGGAATTTGGTGCTATCAATGATCTCTACAGAGGAGTCATTGATGCTCAGCAGAGAATGGTCACTTTGTGTCCTCCTAAAGTCAACAATCATCTCCTTTGTCTTGTCAACATTCAGAGACAGGTTGTTGTCTTCCAGTCAGAAAGTCCAGGATCCAGTTACAGAGGGAGGTGTTCAGGCCCAACAGGTACAGCTTCCCATACAGGTGTTGGGGGATGATAGTGTTGAATGCTGAGCTGAAATCTATGTACAGCATTCGAACGTATGTGTCCTTATTGTCCAATTGTGTGAGGGCAAGATGGAGTGTGGTGTAGATGGCATCGTACATTGAACGGTTAGGACAATACGCAAACTGCAAGGGTCCAGTGAGGGGAGCACTAGGATGTGTCTCATGATGAGCCGTTTGAAGCACTTCATGATGATGGGTGTTAATGCAACAGGACGGTAATCATTGAGACAGGACACAGACTTCTTCGGCATGGGGACGATGGTGGTGGACTTGAAGCACGTGGGAATGACAGCACTGCTCAGAGAGATGTTGAAGATGTCAGCACATTCTCTGAACACTCTGCCAGGGATATTGTTTGGTCCAGAAGCTTAATGTGGGTTGACTCTGCGTAGAGTTTTCCTCACATCAGCTGTGGTGAGACACAGCACCTGGTCGTTCAGAGGAGGGGTGGTCTTCCTCATTGTCACGTCATTCTGCATGTCGAACCGAGCGTAGAAGTTGTTTAGCGCATCTGGAAGGGAGCCGTCATCGTCACAGGTAGGTGATGTCGTCTTGTAGTTTGTGATGGCTTGTATGCCCTGCCACATGCACCACTGTCTCTGAAGTGTTTGTGGATTCTCTGAGAGTGTGCGCGTATTGCCTTTCTAATGACCCAGGAAAGTTTGGCATTGCTTTTCTTAGGGTTTCTGGTTGGGTCGTGAGATGATTTTCTTGGAGACAGTGACGTCATCGGTGCACTTGTTGATGTAGCTGGTCACTGATGACGTGTACTCCTTCAAGTCTGTGAAGCTGCTGTAAGCAGCCTCCCTAAACATGTCAGTGTTCTCAAAACAGTCCTGAACTGCAAGGATGGCTCCTACTGGCCAGGTTTGCACCTACTTCAGAACCGGTTTTGAACGCCTGACGAGTGGCCTGTATGCTCATAAAATGTAATCATAAAAAGATGTGATCTGAGTAGCCAACGTGGGGGCGGTGCTCTGCCCGATATGCGCCGGTAAACAAGATCCAGCGTGTTATGCCCTCTCGTTGCAAAGTCCACATACTGATGGAATTTAGGAAGCATTGACTTAAGATTTGCATGGTTACAATGTCCAGCAATAAACAGTCCATCTGGGTGTGTATTCTACAGTTCACTGATCTTTGCATACAGTTCCCATAGTGCTTCCTTAGCATTAGCGTTAGGTAAAATATATACTCCGATAAAGAAAATGGTGATGAATTTCCACAGAAAAAAAAAAACATTCACAAACTCCACCAGCAATAAGCAATAACTAGAAACTAGCACAGAGTTCCTACACCATTGTTGATGTAAACTCACAAGCCACCGCCGTGAGTCTTAGCGCACAGAGCTGCATTTCTGTCGGCGCGAAACGAGGCTAGCCCATCTAGAACCATGTTTTCATAAAAACAAAGACACAGCAGTCTCTTAAGTCACACTGTGTAGTCTGCTGGAGTCTGCTGGTAACACATCCAAGAGAGAATGTACTTCCTAAGGAGACTTAGGAAGTTTGGCATGCCACCACAGATACTGCAGAACTTCTACAAATGCACTGTGGAGAGCGTGTTGACCTACTGCATTGCTATGTGGTTTGGGAACATCAGAGTACATGACAGAAGAATGCAACCACAGGGGGGCACAATCCAGTGTCTTCTTGTGCCAGTCCCAAGTCTGGATAAATGCAGAGGGTTGTGGCAGGAAGGGCAT
>JAOVVB010046025.1:0-14910 GCA_028570985.1 Heterobranchus longifilis
AAACATTTTGTGTGACAAACATGCAAAAGAATAAGAAATCAGGAAGGGGGCAAATAGTTTTTCACACCACTGTAGCAACAGCATATAAATCTTAACATAAGAACTTCTGACATATCTGTGTGATTGTGAGATGTTTGCACTAACTAATTAGAACACAACATACAGTATATACTCTTAGCACTAATTAAAGCTTTCAGAAACGAATCAGCAATGACCTAAAAATAATATTTTAGTCAAGGATGAACAGCCTAAACTGGTTACTAGAGATGTATTGCCACACTGAGTCCAAAATAGACTTTTATTTTATTATTATTATTACTACTGCTACATTTATACAATGTTTGCATTTGAGGTGGTAAAATGTTGCAGTTCCTCTATAATCCTACACTCTAAAAACACTGAAATATTTAAAAAGTATGAATAGCAGCAATGAATTTGCAATTTGGTCACTTGTTTAAAATTCAAACAAAATTATACATATTACTAGCATTAGTACCCGTAGCTGACCGGTAAAAAGTTTTTAGAAATAATTAAAATGTTACAAATAAGTTAATCAGCTTTAATGTAATCAGTGATGATGATATTTCAGGTTGAAACCCATATACATGTATGCCTGTCTTTTTGTACTGCAAAACTCTCTAAGTTATAAATAAAAGAGAAGTTTTCAAAAGTAACATACCTTATTTGGAGTAGGCCATGCTGCGCCGCATGTTTGTATTTGGTAAAGGTTTGGGTGCTTTGTAGGGGCATTATGATAATTTCTGTGGTTTCCGCATACTCTGTGTATTTACAGTAAACTATCACATTAATTGGCCCTGTTGACTGAAGCGTAGGGCAAAAGTGCTATATTTGTCCAAAAGAGCGCCGGCTAGCTTGCACAAAACTGCTCAATAATTAGATTTCATTTGATTTAATTTATGGCACAAATGTAATTTCAGGCAAATACTGAAGGACTGGCAAAGTTTCATTAAAGTCTGTCGAGGCAGTTTTGCGTTATGCCGTAACAAAATCAGATAGAACAGACATACAGATATACAGACATACGAACAAAAACATTTCTGGTTTTAAAATGTACTGTTGTAAAGTTGATCAGGACAGTAACAGGGGAGCTAGCACCAATGAAAGGGAGAGGACAGCTGACATTGACTGTTGGGGAAAAGACTGAAGCACCCTGTGTGGGTAGCGGTTGTGAAAGATACTTGCATTCTGGGCCTGGACTTGCTGAGGGATTATGATTGTAAGCTGGACCTAGGGAAAGCCAAAATGACTTTGGGCAGGGGACATTCAGTCAATATGGAACCGCAACGTCAGTACAGGGCAGAGCAGGCAGTACTACCTCTCAAAGACCACGAAAGCATAGCTACGGAGGGGAGGCCATGGGGAGCTCTGCTACTCAGAGTTGCACTACATACCCGGTTGTCACAATGAACAGCAGAGACAGAAGAATGGGCTGTCTGCGTGAGGTTGTAACGCTCAGATCTTATTTTAAAGCTAATTACACTATTTCGGGGTCTTAAATCTAAATACAGGTTAATATAACTCACTTCCGGTGTTGCGCAATGTTCACAGAGCAAGGAAAGACATGCGACAACAATTACAAAACAAAACCAAAGTGTATTAAGTGGAATAGACAAACAAATAAACAAACAAGGTGCACCAATTTACCAATATATACAAATATAAACAAAGTATGAAATGTATGCGTGTGAGTGCGTGTGTATGTATGAATGTCCAAGTCCCTGTTATTGTAAGTGTGTAATGGTGAACGGGAGAGATGGCTCAGTCTCACCGGTTTAAGATGGTAAATCCGGGAACGCGAGAAACGGAATGAGATGGGTATTGTTGTGAGTCCAAGGAAAAGTAATCCACAGCAAATCCACACAATCGCTCTTTCTCTATTCCAAAAACCAGCGCGCTGCTTCATCTCTCCACACGAGTGTTATGCCGGTTCCAGCTTTATACCGGCACACGTGACCCGATTGGTCATCGGGGTTCCCTCGCGCCACAACTGGGCATGCTCGCAAGAGCTTAACCCCGGAACCAAACACCGTCTTTCTGGGGGACAAAATAAACCACATAGGGTCGTTAAAAAGGCCTGGTGGTTTTATTATTTTATTTACCACTTTATTTGTGGCCTATAAAAACAACCCCATTATGTGGCTGCGCTACAGTATATATTCAGCTACACCTCCTACAAATCTTATTAAATCTTTATAAACCTTTATTTAAATGATGATTGCCAGGATGTACTAAATGAGTTTTTTAGATTTAGAGATGCAAACCCACAATGCAGTGCGGTCCCACGGACACCAAGCAGGAAGTCAGGTGAAACCTCAGCAGTGACAGTGTAATAAGATGTACGTATAATAATTTGGGGTTTACAATCCAGATGTAATGCTTCTCAGTTTGGTATAAGATTTGAATAGATTTCTGAGGAAGTGTGAGTAAGAGAGTGAGAGTCGCTAGCTCAGTGCGCCCCTGATGGTGATACTGGGTGAGTGGCGCTTGGTACTAACTGATCACTTACAGCTGTAAGTTTATTCATCTTCTTATATGACATCAAAGCACAAATATGAAATTGTTATTGTTTAAGATTTTGGTTATGAGTTTTTTAATAATAAACAAATCAATGTTTTACAAATTCCTTTGGATCGTGTTAATGGAAAAAAATATATAAAACAGAAACTTAAGTTGAATTTTTATTCAACTTAAACTCCACATTGAGGACAAGAACCAGCACAGAAAATTTGGCCGACTGTATTTTGTACATTTGTAAAGTCAGAGATAACTCGGGAGCCTACAGCCAGTGGGAGCGTGATGTCTTGTTGCCGTGGTAATTGCCTATACTGAGCAACAGTCCTGTTCACATTTATAATCGAATGTGTTTGTATGTGACTGATAAAAATGTTAGATATCAGAAACCTGAGAAATAATTGTTGTTCATTATAATCTCACAATTAAATAGTTCAGAGTTGTTGTACATTAGATAATGTTACTAAGATATGTTTTACATTAATTTTATGGTACTATATTTAATTAATTTGTTTATTTATTTCATTGTTGGTGTTTATTAAATGTTAAATATTTAACACATTGCATCTGAACATTAGTGTTCTCTCTCACAATAACCGCTGGTGTGAAACAAACTGATACAGTAACAGTTCCACTTGTCGCACACACTCTCACACACACACACACACACACACACACACACACACACACATACACACACACACCCTTTATTTGAACTGATTCACTTTTCAAGTCAACAAAACGTCTTTGTTCTTAACTTTGGTTGTGACCTCATAGTCCTGTCCTGTATTAGACTTTCAAGGTTAATGCAAATCCAAGTTCCAGTGCTGAATACAGCTGCAAGCCAGATATCTTCCTGTTAGTCGCCCATTAGTTCCAGAGGACCAAGCACCTGTGTGCAAGGACAGAATTTATATTTCATGGCAATTCTTTCCTGAGATATGACCTTACTTACTGCTTGGTGACTTTGTGATTAAGTTTTCTTGGATGCTATGCATGAATTGTGATGGATTTCAGCAATTTGTAGAACAAAAAAAAATTTGGCTGACTTCCTCTTTGATAGACCCACAAGTGACCTGCTGTAAGTACACTTGGGACTTTTTGTTAAGCAGTTCGAAAGTCATAAGCAATTTTATTAATCTCACTTCTAGTTACCCTTTAAGGTGATTTTCGACAAATCTTCTTGGGGTAGGTCCTGGTCTCTCACTCACCTATGAGGTTCAGTCTGAATACATCACACTGTTCCAGAGATATGACCTCACTTCCTGTTCACCAGCTTCTCCATCAAATTCATATTATGGGTGAAGTGTCCTGTGTCTGAATCACAAACCAGATAAACACATTTGATTCGGTTTGGTCATACACTGCAGTGACACACTTGTTCTGATGGTTGATTTAGAAAGAAACCAAAAGAGCTGTTGAGAACTCAACACAGCTGAACTTCATCCATTTACCCTGACGTGCCATAAAGAATCAGAGCGCAGTCTAATCCTGGGTCGTGTGGGCAGTGGAGACAGCTGTCTATCACTCTAGCAGATTTTATGTAAAGTGTTGAAATTGTTCTATGAACTGCTGAAGATGTTCATATGGAAGCATCATAATAAATATAGCTGCAGTCAGCGAATAAGCGGCCAAGTACTTTCTGGTCTCTTAGCAACAGAAGAAGACCAGATGCCTTTGAGCCCATGAGCATTTGTTCCAAAGAAGATAAATTTAATAGCGATACATCAAGTCGTTGGTGAGATACTGCCTCACTAGCAGTGATCAGTAGCCTCGGCAAGATGCGAATGAGCTCAGTTTTATTTGTGAACATGTTGCTAAAGGTGGCATTAAGACATTAAAACTGCACTGAGGTATGGCCTCACATCCTATTTTTGACAACAAGGAATTAACAGGAAGAAGAATAATGATGTGAAGTTAAGCAGTTAAGCCAAGAAAGCTGCCTCAGGATTTCATCATGAATAAACCTATCAAGATCTTTTTTCCTAAAACTAAAGCATCCTTGGCAGAACTTTGGCTCAAACGCTCCTTTCGTGATTTGAATGAATTGATGCAACCAATCCAGAGTGAGAGCCGGTAAAGTAACTCAAACTCTACACCAGTAAGACTGACTGGTACAGTATAAGGTCTGGTATTAGCATGTTCCTGATTAATATATTCAGTTCTAAAATCAAATACGATATCTGATGCCAAAAGTCTTAGGATCAGTTTTAAAAATACAATATTTCCATATTAGGCAAGTACGTTAAAGTTGGGTGGACAAGGCAAAATTGCTCAAAAGGTGTTTATGATTAACAAAGAAAATATGATGTGATTTTACTGTAGACTTATATGACATAAGTATGCTTGTGTCTGTGAGCAGTGAAAAGCACCCCAGTAGGCTAATGGCTCTGAGATGGTGATTGGGAGCAATTGGGGGGTAGTTCAGGAGTTGGACTACTGCCTGTAAGGTCATGGGTTGAAATCCCAACAACAGCAAGCTGCCACTGTGTAATTTGATAATTGTAAGTGACTCTGTATGAGGGCTGCCAAACGTTCCCTTTCTTAGGCATTCAAACATCAGAATCTTTTCCTGAAAAAGTTTTGTGTAAATCTGTACAACCTGTCATGAGTACAGTGGGCTCTGCCTCTTTAGCGTGACATGTGAGATCAGTGATGTTGTGCGATTTGGAAACATCACTGCTGACAAAAAAAAAAAAGGAATCAGAGCTGGAGGTGGCAGAGCTGGACAGGATTAGGAATGAGAATATTAGGAGGACACTGCAGATAGGACGGTTTGAAAACAAAGAGAGACCAGATTAAGATGGTTTGTATGGGTGATGGAGGTGATGGAGGAGGGATGAGGTGTTATCGGGAGGAGAATATTAGAGATGGAGCTGCCATGCAGGGGGAGAAGAGGAAGGCCCAAGAGGAGGTTTGTGGATGTGGAAAGGGAGGACATGCAGGTTTTAGTGACAAGGGAAGATGTGAAAGACAAATGGTCTACTGTGGTGACCCCTAACGGGAACAGCCAAAAGAAGGAGGAGAAGAAGATGAATCTTCACACTGTGTTTGTTAACGGGTTTGTAAGTTGACACGAGTAAGTTTCACATATTATGTAGTATAGTAAAGCAAAAAGCTTCCAGCATCATGACAGATATTCGTGAACATGAACTTAACTGGTTCTTGAGATATGGACAATATGCACAGCTGTGTTGCTAATGTGACTGACTGGTGTGTCATCTGCTTGGTCTCCCGCTTTCATGGTGGTTATTGTGTAATGCTTTGACTGTTCTCCCATCCTCAGTTCCACAATAACTTACTTTTCTCCCATTGGCAGCTCTCTGGTCTTAATGCTAGTTTATCTGCTTTAATAACTTATAACCGTTTTCACAGGAGAAACTCAAACCAAGTGTAGCCATTCACTCCCGTTAATCGCTTAAGCTACCAGTCTAACATGACACACTTGTCAGTCACGTGCTCCAATATTTATGATTATTTACAAAATGTGTGGGTTCAAACAAAATATTCCTTGTTCCAAGTTGTTGAATACTAGAAGTAAACAGTGGGAAATAAAAGTGTGAATTATCTCAAGTTTCATTACAGCCCTAAATGTCCATAGTGGATAGATAAAAAGACAAACAGTAGAATTGGCCTTGCTGTTCCAGTACTTTAGGATAAGTGTGTAAGAACTGTAAGGCTGGCAGTTTGTTGAAATGATTACGACACATAAGCACAGCATTTGATTTGATTTGAGAATAAAATCAAAATAATTTTTTTTAAATATAATTTTATTTTTTATATTAAACCCATGGTGCATTTATCTTATTTAAATCAAGACTGCAATGCAATTTAAAATTTCTCAAGTATTAAAAAAAATATTGTCATATTTTATTATTGTCAAATATTACACAATTCAATTCAATTTAATTCTATTAAATTTTATTTGTATCGTCATTGTCACAAAGCAGCTTTACACAATCAAAAGAAACTCCAGCAGGAACGTTAAATCGCCTTGGTGACAATAATCCGACGACCTTACAGACGCTGGGACGATGTGGATAGAATTACTTTGATCATATGATGTTGAATCAACATTCACTACATGATGTTAGGATAATGTTAATTACACCATCAATAATAATAATAATAATAATAATAATAATAATAGCATTTGTTTTTACCTCCCAACTGAAATGCATCCATTTTCTTATCGTTCCTCCTGTACTGTAACTGAAGCGATATGCTGCGCTCGACAGGAAGAGCGCTAAATGCTAACATCTGGCCCACCAGGAAACGTGCTGCTAATGCTGGTAAATACACAAATTTTGATTTGTCAGACATGCACTTCAAAAGGAAAGAAAAACTCCTCTAAGTTGCATTTTACAGTAAAACTTTCATTTTTTTTGACAGTAAAAGCTGAAGAATATAACCCTGTCTTCCCTCAAGCTGCCCCTAGGCATTCAGTCGTAAATACTCCTTTCAGCTTCTTTTAAATCCGTCCAAACTGCTGGGTGTGCGTGTGTGTGTGTGTGACTGAGTAGAGTAAGCTGGACAACTGATTAGCGTTGAGTTCTCAGCATGTTTTAGGTAATTATTGACAATCAGGCGTTCGAGCAGTTTACTAGCACTGACTGTTTGAAGTTAAAACTCTAAATCAGATAATAAACAGGATGTAGGCACACAGCCAGATCATGAGGGTGAACGCGTACACTACAGTGTGTGAAGCGGACCTCAGGGAGTTACTCATGGCCACAGGTACTGTACACGCTGCCTAAACATCTGCACATCACCTGGATTATAAACCACAGCAGGAGTGTTACGAACAGGCAAATAAATATAAAACTCCCACTGAGTACAGCAAGGATTATATTTTATTTTTGCAATCTGATGATGAATTTATTGTGTGTGCAGATTCTGACTGTGTGACGTTGATCTGTCTGTTAGCTTTGCGTTCATGCATAGCTTTGTTTTTAACGATATTTCAAATTATTTACCGTCGAATATACATAAGTATTAGAATATGATAATTAAACAGACAGTGAGAAGAAGCATTTGTGAACACAGATGATGTAAGTAGAATTTCGTACGTTAATTAATATTTGCCGGCCAGTCAGGCGTTAGAATGTTTGATAGCACACACATCTGTATTCATCTGTCAAAATGATTCACACCACAACTGAATTGTCTGATCTGATCAGCTGAGGTGTGTGTTACTGTACATCAGCATTTCTGGGTTCTGCATCATTCTTGGTTTAGTTTTGTTTTGAGAGAAAACTAGAGAAAAAGCACGGAGCACAGTGATGGAAAATGAAGATAAGGACCGACTATTTATGGCTGTAACTGAGGCGTTACACAACATTACATCCGGCTATAGTGCATTAAAACACATGGCGTGGCCTTTATTAATAAAGTAACTACTCTAATCACCGTGTTTCATTATCTGTACTCTCGTTACTCAATGTTACTGGCATTAGCTCACTGTTTAGGAGCGACTGTACATGAAATAAAGGGTTTATTACTACATCCTCACTGAACGCCTGAGGAACACACAGAGCATTACTCAGGTCGATCCTCAAATCAATACACACACAGTTACCTAATCTATCTGGGATCTCATCTAATCTCATTTAATCTAGATTAAAATCTCTAAAATGAAATGTTTCATTATGTAATCGTTAACATTTTATTTTTTTTATTTTTAATTAATATTAACCCTTATTTTATTGTATTTCTATTTTTATACCATTTATCCTGTACAGGGTCACAGAGGGCTGGAGCTGGAGCTCAGGGCACAAGGTGGGGTACACCCAGGAGTGCCAATCCAATGCAGGGCACAAGTACACACACACTCACACACACACACTCACACACTCACACTACAGGCAATCTATAAACCCCAATCAGACTATAGCGCCTGACTTTCAGAGGAAACCAGAGGACCACAGGGAGAACATGCAGACTCCACACACACATACACACACACACCGACAGGAGGCGGAGTCTGAACACTGGACGCTTTAGCTAAATGTAAAACTTTAAAGTACAGCTCACAACTACAACTTGAGGAACGCTTGGGGAAATTATCCATAAAAATAGAATGAAAAAACATGTACAGTCATTGCACATACAATATATATATATATATATATATATAGTTATTTTTGATTATTCCCCGTTGTTCAGAGAAATGATTCTCATAAACATCATAAATAAAGTGAATCTGATGAAATATGATTAGATGGATATTGCTGTCGCCTGGATCCGATGTCACAGTGTCTTAATATGGGAAAGATGTTGTTATGAAACTTAGCTGGAATGTTTGCTCTTATACACACACACACACACACACACACAAATCTACAGAAGACAGGAGTAGACACATTGTAATCATATGACTGAATTGTTTACTCACTGGCTTCCAGTGTTCCCAGTTCACTTACTGGCTTTAGTTTGAAGATAAAAACAATTTTACGGATCTGAGGGATATTGATGGTTTGGTGAGGCGAGGTTGATTACTACAGTATAACAGAAGTCAACAGTCATGAGTCTGGTGTTAGAGTGTGTGTATCTGTTCTCTCTCTCTCTCTCACATAGCGGCCAGCGTTTATGTCACTACGACACATATGACTCCAGTTGCAGTCAAAAAGGTTACACACACACACACACACACACACATTATGAATATGGATCTCATGGCAGTATTGAGCCTGCAATTTATATTTCTGAACTGGTCTTTTTCTGGAGCAGAATGTTATACATTCAAAACCACATCATTAAAAAAAGAAATCCACAAGAATTTGGAGCACAAGTTTTCTGAGAACCAGCACAGGGTCAGAAACACACACACAGACACACACACACACACACCCCTAATATCAGCTTCACCCTCCCAAGCTTCACCCTAAGTGTACGCTTCTGGACGTCATAGCCAGGACCGCTCCTCCCGGAAGTGTTCGATTAAACCCGTTGGTTTTCTGGCACGGACACATGAGTTTTAAGCTTGGTCCACAATGCAGTTGAGGCTTTAACAATTTAACCTTAGGTTGTTTTATCCAATTTGGTGTATGGTTGGGGTCAGTGTATGGTTGGGGTCAGTGTATGGTTGGGGTCAGTGTATGGTTGGGGTCAGTGTGTGTTTGGAGTCAGTGTATGTTTGGGATCAGTGTGTGTTAGGGGTCAGTGTGTGTTTAGGGTCAGTGTGTGTTTAGGGTCAGTGTGTGTTAGGGGTCGGTGTACCCATCCCTCAAGACAACAGATCCTGAATAAATTAATCCTTGTGCTCCACACCTTTGGATGTTTTTTCTGTTAGTGTGTGTGGTGTGTGTGTGTGTGTGTGTGTGTATAATCACTTAGCCCCATACCTCCATGACCTTGATGTTCCTGATGTGTGTGAGTAAAGATCTAACCCTAACTCCGTGCATTATTCTGATCTGATTCTCTGCTAAACGCTGAACAGACGCCATTATAATGATCATGTGTTATTTATACAGGAATGAGACGTGACCAGTAAGTAGTATTTCCTCTCTGATTGACGGAGCCGAGCTGCCAGCCTATAATTAACTGTCTGTGGATGACTTGATGGCAGTCCACAGTTTTTTCCTCACTCAGTAGATAAAGCTAGAACTGGTTCACTGACATGTTGTTCTACCTGCCCTCTAGTATCCTCCAGTACTGTACCGTACCGTACCTTACCGTACTGTACTGTACTGTGTGTTCCCTCCCAGGAGCTGTTTGTGAAATGCGCTGTGACCCTGATAATTGCCGCTTGTATACTTGCTATATTTAGGGGAAGAGTCAGTCCTAGCCGAGCGCAGCTATGTCGACTTGAATGGCTTCAACTCATAAATAATTTGCATCAAGATTCTGACGGAGATGAATCAACATTCTCTGTGCTTTTGTGCTGCTGGAACATTTAAGTATTTTTCTTTAAGAAAGCACTTGTCCAGATACGCTAATGTTTAGAGCAGTGTATGATCTGTGGTGATCTGCAACTGGATTTCTTGCCATGATTTATTATATATTTACTATAGATACCATGGATTGTTAAACTATGGGCTTCACCCAGAAGAACTTGGCAACCGCTAGATCTTTGTGTAAAGAGTTTTTGGAGACACACAGCACTATTTCAGGCTGAATCAGGTGACAGCGGGTCCTGAGAGATGCAGATAGTTGTTAAATTTCAACAACAAATTTCCATAACCCAAATACCTCGTTTAACCCCAGACCTCACGCTCACCCATCATACAGACTGGCATAAATTTCACTTGTCACATCCAGGCCTGATCACTGCCAGACCCTTCCGTTGAAATAACTTAAGTAGAACTTGTCTGACAAAGTGAAGCATACTAAAAGATCTTAAAAAGCAACACAATCTAAAGAAATTCCAGAACAGATGAGGAACAGGCAGCTATACGGACTCTCCATCACAACACCACACAGGACCCAACACTCTGTTCTGCTTTCTCACACAATAACAATCTCACTACTCATCACGTTACACATTACATATTTATACACATTTGCACATTTTGCACATCCTGAAACTTTGAACTTTGCACGTTATTCTGCACATTGTCTCGCTCATGACTGGACAAGTTTCTTAATTTCATATCCAAATGCCATTTCAATTCAATTCTACTTTATTTTATTATTTGTACATATTGTCATTCTATAGTTTTTTATTATTTCATATTTTATATTATGTACATAAGCTCTATTCTTAGTTTTAGGTCATCAGCGGTCGTATAAGCATTTAACTTCATATCATACTGTGTAAAAAGAACATCACACCAATAGTGAGACATGGTGGTGGTAGTGTGACGGTCTGGGACTCTGCAGCTTCAGGACCTGAACAACTTGCCGCAATTGATGGAACCATGAATTCTGCGCTCTACCAGAAAATCCTGAAGGAGAATGTCCGGCCATCGATTTGTGATCCAGTGACACACCAGCAAGTCCACCTCTGAATCGCTCAAAAACCAAATGAAGGTTTTGGAGAGGCCCAGTAAAAGTCTGAATTTAAATTTGTGTGAGATCCCTAAACAGGCCGATCGAGCTCAAAAACCCTCCGGCTGAATTAAAATTGTTCTAAAAAAAAAACAGGCCAAAATTCCTCCACAGCGATGTGTAAGACTCACTGCCAGTTATCACGAACGCTTGATTGTAGCCGTTGCCGTGAAGGGTGGCAACACAACAGGTATTAGGTTTAGGGGGCAATTGCTTCATAATTCACCAAGGGCCAGGTAGGTTTGGACAGCTTTTTTTCTTCTTAATAAATTAACTCATCATGTGTAATATTAAAATGTGCCTGATGATCTGATCAGTGTGACACATATGCGAAAAATTTTAAAAAATCATCACGGGCAAATACTTTTCCACAGCACTGTATGTCCTGGTACATCACTGAGTGCAGTATAACACGCATAGGATGAGACTGACTCCGGACGTGGTCTCCCCAAAGATTTTATCTCACTGCTGTTTACACAACATACTTTTATTTTTTCATTAACATACCTTATCATTGTAATCTTAGACTCCTATAGTATAGTGCACATGTACAGGATCAGGTTGTAATGTGTTATGTTCACACAATCCATCACAGCGTACACACACACACACACACACACACACACACACACACACACACAAACACACCACTACACCACTGTGTCAGCATGTTTAAAAGAAAAATATCTCAGCGTTTATTGGACAGCGCACTGATCGCTTGGCGCTTGCCCTTATCCAGAGCAACTTACATTTTTAATCTCATTATACATCTGAGCAGTTGAGTGTTAGGGGCCTCGATCAAGGGCCCAACAGTGATAGTGTGGTGGTGGTGCTGGAGTTTGAACCTGTGACCTACTGATCCATAGTCTTTAAGCCCTGGACCCAGTTAGTCCATGACACGTTCACACAACTGTTAAAGCTTATTGTTTTTAATCACTGTATTATATTTCATTATTATTTATTGGTTTTTGCTTTATATACAGGTCTAGATATCACGTCAGCCTCTTCAGTGAAGTGAAGCTGAGTCGGCTAGTGAGCAGTCTAGTCCAAGGATGCTGCAAATTTCTGTTTTTCTAGGTTTTTGGATGTTTGTGTGCTGCTTAGAGACCGAGATGAAACACACCAGCAACTGCCACTAAGCAATATGTTTATTAGTCCTTCAGTAAAATTGTGAAGAAATGTATGCATTAGTTTTTTTAAAGGAGCTTTCAGTGTTTCAGAAATCCTGATTATTTGTTCTGGTGCGTGTGTGTATGTATGTGGAAGAATGCCAGCCATGCCCGGGTATGTGCGCGGCACAGCTGATTGCAACACTGACTCAAACAAAAAGCCCAATGCACTCAGCTATTGCACTTTAATGAGGAGGTGTGTCTTCTTAATTAAATGATCCAGTCTCATTTGCCTTAATTCATGGATTTATTGCGCCTTTTTTGCGTGTTTTATATTTTCTCTAATGTAAACTCATGAACTTGTATAACGTGTGTGTGTGTGTGTAGGTATTCAAATATGAATGTGAGGCTTTTAACTGATTGAACTGAACAATAAATGAAATTTTGCAGAGCTGGGAGAGTCACGCTGCCCTGTACACGGTGTGTATGTATGTATGTGTGTGTGTGTGTGTGTGAGATACAAAGCAATGGATCAAAATAATAAAGCAAAGCTCTCTTGTTCGTACTGAAACACTGAAACCAGTTCTGCCTCCCTGTGATGTTGAGGACGCACTAACTGTCCTCTCTCCAGGTTCCACGTACTATATAATGTCTTCTGATGGCAGACAAACTGCCAAAAAGAAATGTGGACCAGCGTTAACTTGTTAACAAAAAGGCCGAACACTGAAGAAGAACAGTGTGTACTTTTTTCCTACGCCTGAACGGTACTGTCCTGTCTGTTAGTGAGGGTTTTGACTCATAGATGGGGTGGAAATGTCCTGAACACAGGCCAGCGTCCCTGTCTGACGTCAACATCACAGGAAAAACCTCACACTTGTGGGATTCTGATTGTGATTCTGAGGAATCACAGAGAAAAAAAGTACAAATACTTGTGGCTATAGAAAGGCACCGGAACACTCACTACACCACTGCACACGGGGCCCAGCAGACAAAGAGGCCAAGGCCCCCGACCCGGCCTCCAAACTCCCCAGATCCCAACAAGCCCCATGGGATGCACCGGGCAAACTGAAGCCTGATCCACGGAGGCCCCGTCCACAATCCACAGCACCCAAAGTATCCTCTGCCAACATGCTGGTGTCAGACACCTTAACACACTTCTTTGTAGCTTTCACTCTGTTCTCAGAGTCTCTGTGTAACAACAAGAATCGACACTTAGATTTACTGTAATTTAGTAATACATTCAGTTGCATCACCATTAGAGCTGTACATGCCTGTCTCTGATCAGACAACACTTTAAATTTTTGCTTTTAGTGTTTTTTTGTCAGTTGTCCTGCAGAGCACATGGGGAAGTGTTACTGAAAATATTTACAGATTTTTATTCTACAAAACTGTTGATGACGACTGTACAATGCATCACTGTAGTGCTTTAGGAATTCTCACAGGGGGGAACATCTTTCCCAAGGCATCCAGTTAAAGCTGTTCCCTCTGTAGTCCACAGGTATAACTCTGATGATTTTTATAATTAGATACTAGTAATGTACCTGGTGCTGATGATGAAGCGTGTAACCAGCCACTAAAGGCAGCACCAGAAGCAGAGCGCAATTAAATGACCCAATCAGAAACGGGTCATCACAACGTACCATCCTCCAGTCTCTGATTGGCTGGTATTGGTATCCTACTGGCAGAGTAAGATGTTTGTTTACATTAGAATGAAGAATCATAAGGTATGAGATAAAGCTCCAGCAAAGTGATGGAATGGCTAAAGTGTGAGGAGAGAAATTGAATTGTCAGTGTAAGAAGTGCTGGCAGAATTCACTTCACAGAATCTGATAAAGAATGTGATCATGTGCTGTGTCGCTGCCAAATTCATCCCCAGGCTGCTGACCCAGGAGCAGAAGGAACATGACCTTCTACCTGGACCATAACGCATCCAAGTCTGTCAAGAACCCGTCAGCATGCAGTGGATGACCGGGCCTTTCATGTTGAAGACTATTATGGATATGACCCTGAGATGAAGCAACAGTCCTCACAGTGGAAAAGCCAATCATCTCCACGACCGAAAAAGGCGAGCCAGGTCCACAGCTTAGTCACATGCTCATCATCTTTTTCCACATTCGAGGCGTCGTGTATCGAGAATTCATCCCCAGAGCCCGGACCGTCAATAGCACCTTCTTCTGCCAGGTTTTAAGGCATCAGAGGGAGGATGGACGGAAAAGAAACAGAGCTTATGAAAAGAGCTCATCTCCAAACTTTTTGGTACCACCTTGATGTGTGTGTGTAT